>JAKJJM010003393.1:0-11883 GCA_021901965.1 Pipa carvalhoi
AAAAAAAAAAAAAAAAAGACAAAGCAGTGTGGCAAAACACAAGTCATTGACTAAAAGCAGTCCAATTCTAACTTACATCATTTTTCCCATCAGTGTAATTTCTCAATTCTTTAAATTAGATTATAAGACCTTTGGCACAGGAATAGGACTCTATAGCATTTTATTTTATTTTTTGGTATTGTATTTATTTAGCGCTGATATATTACGCAGTGCTTTACACAGATTCATCATTCACTCCAGTCCCAGCCCCATAGAGCTTACAATCTAGTTTCAGTCACACACACACACACACACACACACAGATGTATGTTTTTGGATTGTGGGAGGAAACCCACGCAGGTGCAGAGAGAACATACAAGCTCCATGCAGATGAAGTCCAGGGTGGAATTGAGCCCAAAACCTCAGTGCTGCAAGGCAGCAGTGTTAACCACTGAGCCACCGAACTGCCCGCATTTTAACTATTAATGACATGTATAATAATCTTGTTGACATATGTAGTGCTAAGTTTATTATATGTCTGTTCACCATTAATGTAGTAATCTTTTCTTTGATAAACCAAAATAAACAATACTGACCTAGTCATGCTTTTTAAAAAGGTTGTTTTCTGTGTCAGGACAGTCACTGGATTCCTCAACACAAATGTATAAACAAACTAATACAGAGAAGATATTCCGGCTCCAACGGGGTCACTCTTAGTACTTTATTGTAATGTCTCCTATTAGTGCACAACATTTGATGGGGATAGCTCCACCCTTCAGCAGGTAATCCCCAGGTCAGCTGCAGCTATCATTTATTTTCAGCTCTAAACATTTACTATTTCTAAAAGAACCATAGACTTTCACAAAAATTTGACTCATCATTTTCATTTTTTGTAAACCAAACATGCATGCAAAGAGGTAACAGAGTGTTCATTCATTAATATCATACCTGAGAATGCTGATGCAACCATTTCCATTGGTGAGAAAGAACATATCATTGTCATTGTTCCAGGAGATTTCATTTACTTCAAATTTAAATTGTTCCTCCCCTTTTAAACGGTGAGTTTTGGCATCTATGAAGGTTACCACATCATCTTTATTTCCCACAGCAATAGTCTGTCCATCTGGGCTCCAGCAAATGTTAATATTTTCTCCTTTAAAGATAAAGGCACATTTATGTTTCTGAGGGTATAAAAACTTTTGTATGGTATTAAGGAAAAGCTTGTGCAAGGCATGTTGATCAGTGCATTTCAAACATTGATTCCACAACTAGACTAAAATAGTGAGTACTGTGGAGATAGTTTGTGCTTCCGCTTAGAAAAAAAATTCAATCATCAGTACACTTTATATGTGACACAGAGGGCGAAATTTATTAATCCTGTAAAGACTCGATTCGAGTCTTTGCGGGCTTAATCACGCGAGAATTCTCGCGAGACCATCAGGCGAGATCTGGATTGCGCTTCTCTGCAATCGAATCTTTCGCCCGAAAATTTGTAGCCATAGAACTTATGGCTACCTTTCGGACGAAAGATAAGGCCACCAAGATAAGACCACCAATAACATTGATTCTTATGGGCAGCTATTTCAGAAAATATTTGTAGTGTCTTAAAAAAAAAAAAAAAAAAAAAAAAAAAAGGGGGCTCAATTCAGTCGATGCATGAGAAAATGCTAGGACTGTTCTCACCATTGTGAAGTCCTATGAACTTCTGCTTAACAGGTATAATAAGTATAGGTGTGCTTGCATGCAGCGAGATCCTTCCTGCCCAGTCTGTCAGCAATGGATCTTGTCAGTTTACATTATATGTGTGCAAGTAGCAAATTAAATGAATGAGACCTATTGTGTAAAAAGTGCAAGTGTAACTGAATTGACTAGACTGATCTGGATATTACTGGAGGAGAAGCTGTTTTATGCTTAAATACAATCCCAAAAAAAGTTTTGCTGGGTGATGATAATTGATGAGTGCTAAAAAAAAAGAAATACAACATGTCTTCCTTCTGAAAAGGGCATACCTTAAAAGTCACTCTGTACAGACTAAACATGTAGCGTATAGGTGAAAAAAAATATTAATGGTTTTTGTTAACTATACTAATTTGCCAGTCTCAGATCAAAATTACTAATTTGCAATACCAACCTTTAGTGCCAATAGTAGATATGCATTTTTCATTTCGTACATCCCATATTCGTATAGTTTTATCTCCTGATGCAGTAACAAAGAGGTCTGGGTTAGAAGGATGCCAGCAGAGTTGATCTACACTATCCCCATGTCCACGATAATTATTCTCTTTTGCCTGTAAATCAAAACAAATTGCATCAGCATGAAGGTCAACATCATCAAGCTAAAATAAAGCTTGAGGCTCAGAGCCATATATCCAAATTGCATACAAGTGTTAACATACTTTTAATGCACACAGAATGCTTTGGAACAAAAAAAAAAAATGTGTTTAAAGGATAAACACAAAAGGCTTTTAAAATTCCGCACTCATATTAAGTCCCTCAAGGAAAATGCCAAGAAAATATAATAATAGGGTACATGTTGGCAGAAGGAATATACCAGATGCGATCTTGAAAATTACTTATCATTTATTAAAGTAGTAACATAATTAATCAAAACATTCAAAAAAATTATGTTGAAAAATATAAAAACCACCAGAAGAGGGTGTCCCCTCTAATAGAAACCGGTGTAAGATAGCACCAAATCTAATACATGAAGTACTTACTACAAAGAAAATAAATATAGATACTATAAAGCTAATTCATGTACAAAGAGAAAAAAAAATCCCACTTAACAATAAGTATGTAACATGTAAGGCCAAAAGTTAGCAGCAGAATCAGATTTTTTGCTTTTTTCTGCACCCCACCCAATTGAGTGGTGTCCCGTGTGATATTCTTTTTGATTAATGCTTTGGAACAAGTATCAGAAACAAAGGTTTAGGAGAAAGTAAAAAGCAGCAAGCAATAATTCACTGTATGTGGACTTACATACACACTATGGGAGTAAACTCACAAACTTACCTGTGGCATAACCCACAGGAACCAGATACTTGGTTAATTTATTAAAAATGCAATAAACCAATAAAAGTAAAATGGTTATTTTTTTTTTTTTACAAGGAGTAACGTTACCAGTGCAAATATACATTTATAAATCTCCCACTCCAAAACAACGAAGTCTATTGTAAAATGTTCCTTGATACCTTTCAGTTGGGTTTCATAAAAGATTATGCAAAATAGTCCATTATTTTGATAATGAGGTGCAAAAAATCCACATAGACTACACACTCGATATATTGCCTGACTATCTAGACAACCGGGGCATTCACTATTTTAGGGTTAGTGTATCTTTAAGCTGGTACAATAAACCCCACGTATAGGACATTATTTTAACCTAACCATTTCTCAGGTTTAAGGTCCCCTTGAACACCTGAAAAGGACATTTCCCATATGGATTAACATGGCATTTATTCCTGCAAACAACACATCTTTAAAGATGAATTCCTGGTTTTTATTGCTTTGTGTTTCTTTCCCTTTCCTGCAGAAATCTTTACCTGTTGTGTAAAAATACCCTCTTTCCCATTATTTAATGAATATTTAGACAAAACACTTAGTCAATAGAAGTGGCAACTTAATGTATTGTATTTCATAAAAAGCAAGTCCGAGCTGTATTACACTATGTAACAATTTGCTTGGGTGTATGTGTTGATTCATTCCTGCAACCCATTTACTCACCAACCGGTCCTTATCCAATACAAAAACACTTGCAGTCTTATCAAAGGACCCTGATGCTAGACGCCGACCATCGCAACTCCAGGCTACAGAATGAACCTTTGCAGTATGCGCTGAGAATTCTCTAGTTTTGCTATTTGCGCGAAAATATTCCTGGATTTCCTGCACAGACATGATGCTCTGACGGAAATGAATGTTAAGTGACTAATCAACTTCCGATTCTATGTTACCAAGGAAACCGATATTGAACTTCCGGGTTGGAAGCGCTGAATGACTTTTTGTGCTTGACTATACTTGCTCGATATCTTTTTGATTGTATGTCAACCGTCTAGATTTTTTTTAATTGCAGAGCAACAATGCGGAGAGCCACAATTTACAAAGGATGCGTACATTGCACGATCTAGTTTTGTGTAACAGAAATATGCTACACAAAAAATGCATTGTGCAAGGTAGTGAATATATGTAGTCTATGTTTTATTTTCCGTATTTCTTACTATTTATAATGACATGCTGCCATGCATTGGGGTTGCTCCCTATTGTACTTTATCACCACAAGGTTAGAGCGGGAGCAAAGCATAGCTTAGGTAAAATCTAGGGTCTGCTTACAAACAGCACATGCTGGCTATCGTTTGGTAAATGATCTGTTATGTATGTGTGTGTGGAGGGGGAATGGAAATAGTAGTACTTTTTATTATCTATAAAGTTTATGTGTGTGTTCAATATTGTGCTAAGCATTTGGCAACAACTCCATCTAGAGCAGGGGTCGGCAATGTGCGGCTCTAAAGCCACTGCGCTGCAGCTTGCGGTGCTCCGCAGTAGCCCCACCCATGGACAAAATTATAAAATAGTTTAATGTGAAATAATCATGGCCGACATATTGAATGTTCAGCCATCACAGCAGCTAGAAGACATCTATGACTAAAGCAATGGGCAGCTGACGTACTTCCAAGAAATCACTAACTTATTTTCCCTTTAAGGGAAAGATGCTATTTGAGGCAATATTAGAGAAGATCATTAGCCAGGCTACTGGTGGAAAAAGTACCCTTCAGTATAAGAAGGGTGTATTCAACAGAAGAGGGATATCCTTCTCCTCATCCTCCAATTTTTCATTTTTAAGAAACTATCCTTTCATTATTCCAGAGGAAGATCCTCTCAATCTAAACAGTGATTTCCACCAAAAGGGGGGAGGGGGGGGGCGTCAAAATTTAAAGAGGTATGGCTCCATTCAATAGAAGATGCATTGGTCCGGGAAATTCTAAACTCAAGTTACCAGATAGAATTTTCTCAACCTCCCCCTTCTCACTTCTTATTATCCAGGATTCCCAAAGATCCTGTGAAAGTGTTAGCCTTTTGTGTTCTCAGTCTTCTAGCCAAGGAAGTCATAGTTCCTGTCCCGGACAACAATAAATTCTGGGGCTTCTACTCCAACTTTTTTGTGGTTCCCAAGAAGGGTAGCTCGCTTCAAGATGGAATCTCTACAGTCAGTGATTGCAGCCATGTCCCAGGGAGAGTCCTTAACTTCTCTGGACATAAAGGATGATTATCTCCATATTCCAATTTACGGTCCTCATCACAAGTTTTTACGTTTTGCATTCAACAATCTCCATTATAAATTTATGACACTCCCTTCATTCTGGCCTTGGCTCCCAGGGTTTTCCCAAAGATAATGGTGGCCATGACTGCATTTCTCAGACTACAGGGGATCCATATAACACTTTATCTGGATGATCTGCTGCCCCCCAAAACATTGTTGTTTTCACATACTACTTAAAATGAGTCAGTAAATATTTGGTTCTATACCATTTTTTTGTGTGTGCAGCCATTATTTTTCTTTTTTTGTATTTGTACTTTTCAGTGAACATTCCTCCCTCTACCTATTGAATCAAGGAACCATCAGTGTCTAGTGAAAGCCATAGATTTATGCGTACAAACTCTGTCAGACTTTAGATGTATTATCAACCTGAGCAAGTCTTCTCAGTCTTCTAAGAAGCAGCACTTTTTAGGGATGCATTTCAACACAGTCTTATAGAAGGTCTTCTTTCCAGAAGATAAAGTACTCTGTCTACCATCAATCACAATTTGACATTGCATGAGGGTTCTAGAAGTTCCGGTCTCTACTATAGAAGCCAGCCCCTTTGCTCAGTTTCACCTTCGCAGATTCCAACTGGACTAACTCTGGAAATGGCGGGGTGCCCCCTTACAACAAAGATTTTGTTGGAACCAGACACCAGAACCTCTCCAGGGTGGTGGCCAATTCGAGACAATCTGGAAAGGAGCAAACCTATAGGTATGCTTCAATAGAGAATAGTAACAGCTGGGGTGAAGTATGCAAAGGACATCAAATCCAGGGCACCTGCTCCAGATTGGAATCTTCTCTCCCAATCAGCATCCTAGAGTTGAGAGCAGTTTGCAGTTTTGGCTTACGCCTTTCCGCCGCTAGCTGGAGGGAGCCAGGATAATTCTGATTGCTCCATGCTGGCCCAGGAAGTCGTAGTTCTTGGACCTACTCTCAATGTCAGAGGATCAACCTTGGACAATCCCAGTTTCCAAGGATCTCTTAATTCGGGGTCCATTTCTACATCCAAACCGAGCCTCGCTGTCTTTGATGGTATGGTTGTTGAATCCTTAATCCTAAGGTGTAAAAGGTTTTCAGAGGCCGTAATTAGAACAATGATGAAAGCCAGAATATCTGTTTCCTCTTCAGCATACCATAGGATCTGAAAGATCTACTGGCAATGGTGTAACTCTCTGAGGTTATCCTTTGATGAATTCAGATTTCCCGCCTGTTAAAATTTCTTCAACAAGGTTTGGATAAGGGGCTGAGTCTTTCCTTCCTGAACTTACAGGTTTCTGCTCTTTCTGTTTTATCCCAACATAGACTGGCCTTAATGGATGAGGTACGTACCTTTCTTCAAGGTGTAGCTCATATTGTACCTCTTCACAGATCTCCAGTTGCAGCTTGGGACCTCAACTTGTTTTTTTCAGTACTTTAGGACCATCCCCTTAAACCTCTTTCCCAAATTTCCACCTCTTTTTTATCTCTCAAGGTAGCCTCTTTTTTTTGTGGCCATTGTTTCTGCTCAAAGGGTTTCAGAGATTGAGGCCTTATCATGTAAGCAACCTTTGACAGTTTTTTCAGGCAGCCATGGTGGTCCTAAGTACCATTCTTTGCATTCTTCCATAGGTGGTGTCTTCTTATCACTTCAATCAAGACATTGTATGCCCTTCACTTTGTCCAAACCCTCAGAATTCTAAGGCTGGGTTCACACGAGCATATGATGCGCAGCGCATCATACATTCGTGTGAAAATTAAAAAATGCGGCAGCGCTATGCCCTATGGAACTTACCTTGTTCTGGACAGATGAGCATATCGCGTGTGCACGTGCGAACGCTGGCCGTCGCATTTTTCCCAGTCAGTGGGGCTGAGCGGCGCTGCGTTTTGAAGCTGGATTCCACGAGCGAATGATGCGTTGCACATCATACGCTCGTGTGAACCCAGCCTAAGGATCAACATTTGCTTACTTAGTGTGAACCCTACAGATTTACCTTGACCATACAGCCAATTTCAGACAGTCTGATTTGTAATTGTTGTGTATCCTAAGGGCCTTTTTAGGGGAAACTCACTTTCTAAAACTTCTATTGCTCGATGGTTGAAGGAGGTGATCATTCAGGCCTATAAGATTAAGAAGCTTGTTCCTCCACAGGGAATCAATATTCTACTAGAGCATTTACCTCATTGTGGGATGCTGTGCGGCACCAAACATCTGTTGACCAATTGTGCAAAGCTGCATCTTCGACTTCGCCTTCCACTTTTATCAAGTTTTATAGAGTGGATTTGTTTTCTTCACAGCAAGCAAGTTTTGGGAGGAAGGTGTTACAGGCTGCAGTAGCCCTTATTTCCTAGGGGAGGTGTTTTCTGTAATTTCTTTATTCCCTCCCTGATATTTGGAGCTGGTGTGTGCCCTTGGTCCTTTGTCCCCCAAGAAACCAAGAGAAAAGAAGATTCTGTAAAACTTACCATTAAATCTCTTTTTCTCCATATCTCTTGGGGGATACACATTACCCACCCTTCAGTGTTTTGAGGTTGTAAGTGTATGTGTTCCTTGTTCAAAGGTTGTGATATTTAAACTTTCAAATTCTTTGCTATCCATACTGATTACTCTCTTGTATTGGGGGGTAAAGCAGGAGTTTTCTTCTAGTGTCCTGCCTCCAGTGGGAGGAAGCTTTACCCCTTAGTCTTTGTCCCCCAAGAGATATGGAGAAAAAGAGATTTAACAATAAATTTTACAAAATCTCCTTATACAGCTGGTTCTGATTTTCATCTTCTGAGATGAACTATTACAAGGTCTGACTTTTCTAGGGCTAATACCATACTTGATAGCAGTGGGACCTCCCACTAAAGCCCAACCACTTCACAACAATACATAACCTTACGAGGATCGTAACAATTTGTTTTCAACTCTGAATGTCACCAGGAATGGCAGTTTTTCAACTGCACAATTTTTCTGCCCAGTCCACAGCCCCTCTATTGATATTGGTATGCTCCTGGATTCTGGTGGCATTGGCTGCTGCAAATTGATGAGTGCCCTAAAGATTGTGATGCTTTGTGAGAAACCCACAACTAAAAACAGTATTGGGTCTTCAACTGATGACATAACATCTAGGTCTCTATAAATGTGCCAAATTAATAGACTCACAAGGCTGCTGTTTTTCACATTGGTCACAAAATGAAAGTCTTAACACAAAAACAATAGATTACTAAAAATAGGCTTGATATGATGATCACCTGGCTACCTTTGTTTTATTGTTAAAGGTAACCTTAAGATTATCATGTCTGTAAAAAACATGCAGCCTTCCTTATAAAACGAAACTAGCAGATTATAGCCTTAAAGGAAATAATAAGCAAAATAGCTTAAACCGCTATATTCCAACACACAGCGTATTCTAAGAATCCACACAACCGGTGAAGCACTCTGGGCTCGCCTAGTTATGACTGTGTAGGCGGTGGCAAGGCGACTGTTAAACATATTCAGTCAATGGCGCCTCATTATAGGCACGCTCTATAATGTACAGTCACTCGCTGACTACATATAGCGAAAATAGCATGAACAATATTATAGTCATATCTGATGGATCCGATTTGGACAGTACTTCAGATAGGCAATGTGACTTGAGGCATAGAAAGCGGCGTAAAAAGAAAGGGCTTGGGTACCTACATGAACTTCACTCTTCCACTCCCAAAAGATACCGAAATGTAAGTGTCAGTTTTCCTCTTTTCACCTCGTTGAATAACCTGATCAGAACCAGCACCAGAATTGTTTGGCTGTATGATCCTTGTGTTCGGCGTTGTCCATATATCTAAAATATATCACAAGGTAATGTTTAAAACTTTCAGTGCGCGGAATGCTTGGTTGTAGATATCACACGCAAATTGAAAGCTATTATGTATGTTTGGTACTGTGTGCTTGTCAAGCCTGTCTCTCTGTTGCTTAATTTGTTTTAAGTTGAGTTGTCTAGCTGAGTGTCCATTACACTCATTCAGCATGCTGGCAACTATGTTTCCAGATTATGTTCAATGTTTACCAATACAAGCACTTTCTGTAAACTAAAACTATATCTATCCATTTTATTCTATAAAATGTACACTTTAATAAATTGTTGAAAAAAATATTATATGTACTTGCACAAAAACAGTGAACCAGTAACATTAGAAAAATAAAACTGATATTTGGATTGGCAGAGCAGTTGTTTATATGCAGTACTTTAAAACCTGTCATCATCTTTTCAAGTTGTTTCCTAATTTTTAGTGGTTTGTGTTTATTTACTGGTAGCTGCTAAACTGATAAAACAAAGTTCCATATAAAACAATAGGACTGGAGGATTTTTTTTAATCTGAGGAAGAGGGTTACTGAAGTCACTCATCACACTGCAATAAATGTTTGGGTTTTTTTTACCCTAATTATAGCAGTTCAGCATTTGGGGTTTTACTGGACCCTGGTGGGAATTGTTCTTGGATATGTGTTCCTGAATGTTCCTGAACACTCCCTTTCATTGTGGGTTTTTTTAATCAACAGATTAAAGATTACCACAAGTGAAACAAAGACAAAATAATACAAATGAAGAATTTAACTTTAAAGAGAAGTAATGAGAACATTTAAACCAGTGCTTTGTAGGAATAACTGCAATGTCAATCCAAAAGGGATTTTTTTTACTGGTTCTTTAATAGCTATTGTGTGTTTGCTGCTTCTCAAACACAAGCCAAAGAATATTGACAGATTTAGGAGGCTATTGACTAAAGTCAGCATTCCTATAATAAAATCACAACCTCGACAGTAGCTATCTGTTGGGTGGTCGTTAGCTGGCAAATTCACACTTTACACGACAATTTGGACTTTAGTCATTAATACCCAAAGAATTAATTCCTATGGCAGACTGGATATGTATGTATGTATAATTTTATTTATAAAGCGCAACAAATTTATGCAGCGCTGTACAATTTAACAACACAAGAACAATATTAGTGCAGTATCACAAGGATAGTTCATTTAAGTGCTAGGTTGTGGATGACACATGAGGTTGGAGGTCCCTGCCCCGTAGAACTAACAGTCTAAATGAGAGGAAGACATTACATATACAGATAGGAGTGTAATAAGCGCTGTACCAATGTGTTGAAACACGGGTCAATAAATACAAATATTAAGCATAAATAACAAGATATGGATACAATAAAATATATGCATAAAATTCAGTAATAAGTATTACTGCTAGTGTTCCAGAAGGTATTATTTCAGTTTGGTTTTAAAAGTACAGAGGGAATGTTCCTGGTCAAGATAAAGGGGCATAGTATTCCAGATGTGGGGGGCAGAGAGAGAAAAGAGTTTGAGATGAGAGAGGGCAGTCTTGGTGTGTGGCATGTAAAGCTGATTTCTTAGGAAGGAGCGCAGTTGAAGTTGAGGAATGTACGCGCATACGAGTGAGGAAATGTAGGGGGAGGCAGCAGAGTGAAGTGCCTTAAATGTCAAAAGGAGAACACTGTAAATGATTTGCTTGTTCATGGGGAGCCAAGGAGCAGAGAGAGAGATAGTGTGAAAGGCTGTCCCTTCTGGGGAGAGATTGAGAGAATTCTGGCAGCAGAGTTTAGAATAGACTGGAGCTGGAAGGCCAGATAAAAGAACATTGCAATAGTCCAAGCAGAATAGGACAAGAGCATGCATGAGAGTGTTAGCAGTGGAGCGAGAGAGGAGGAAGGGGTGGATCTTGGCAATGTTGCGAAGGAAAAATCGACAGGTTTTAGCAGTGTTGGAGATGTGCTTAGAAAAGGAGAGAGCAAAGTCAAAAGTAATCCCAAGGCAACATACAGAGGTTACAGGGTTGATGATGGCACCATCAACTTGAATGGAAAAGGAGGAAGCGGGTATATTTGAGTACCACTCAAAAATTTGAGCATAGGCCGTTTAAGGAGTGTTCACCAGCATTTTTATGTCTTTTGCCACAATCAGAAAACAAACTCATAGTTTATAATTTGCCATAAAGTGATTCTGGCACCAAACAGTGCTGTGCACCACTCATAATGCTACAGTATCAGTGTAAGCCGTACCTGGCACCATATTACTGACACTGAAGTGCTATTAGCGCTATGAGTAGTACAGGGCTCCGCTCTGTGTTAGCATCGCTTAACTCTCAATTTCACTGAAACATGTTTCTAGTGTGGCATTCTCATAAATCTGTATTTTTTAGGCCTTTTTTTTTATGGTCTTAAAGTCCACTTGCAAAATTAAGATTAAGCTAGAACATTGCCATGCTTTCCCAGGAAAGTGTGTTGTTATAAATTGCTTAAAAGTTGTTTTAGTTTTGTGTGTTTTGTTAGGTTGGGTTTACAATGATGAATTTTCCTCTGCATTTAAAAAAAAAAACAAAAAAAAAACATTCAGGGTGTTACTTCTATGTAAAACACATCACTTTCTCAACGCTTGACTCATGTTTGACTGCAATTGTTAAATTCCTTTTGTTACTAATCAAGTCACTTTTTTTGCGTCGCATTTTTTCGACCATGTAAAACATAACATGAAGCATTCTAGTGTTTATTCCTCTCTATGAAATGCTAGTGTGACATTGCACAGCCGATAGTGAATACTTTCAATGTTTTTTTTGTATGTGTGTATTTTCTGTGGGTTTTTTTTTTTT
>JAKJJM010003422.1:0-10477 GCA_021901965.1 Pipa carvalhoi
ATCCTTCAGTGTAAGAACATTACAAGTTATGGGTACTGGATAACTGGAGGTGGGATCTTGATCCAGGGAATTTATTCTGATCCTTCAGTGTAAGAACATTACAACTTATAGGTACTAAATAACTGGAAGTGGGTTCTTGATCCAGGGAATTATTCTGTTTGCCTTATTTGGAGTCGGGAATAAATTTCTTCCCCAAGATGAGGTTACTTGGTTCTTGCTTCATGTTTTTTTTGCCTTCCTCTGGATCAACATGGCAGGAAAATAGGCTGAACTAGATGCAGTAGTCTATATTTTGGACTTGCAAAAATGTGTTACAATAGCCTATAAATACATCAATTTATGATGCCTAGGCTTGTAAATGCCTCTCGATGTGTATCCTTGTGCATATCTATGATTTCAGAACATGTTCTTGTGGGCGTATAGTTGAGAAGGCATAAGTAATAACATCCTCTACATAGGGAAAAAAAACCCAAAAAACAATGGGGCAGATCCTAATGATCACACAGAATAAAATATTCTGCCAAATGAAATCCCAATCTATGAAGGGGCCAATCTATAGATATAGGTAAGTTCAAATTTGAATGCAGTCACCCACACAGATGTTTACATCTTTTGTTTTCTACTACGATGGGGTATGTCATTTAATAGGATTATTGCAAAATACAGAAGCCAAACCTCTAGTACTAACAAGTCATAATCATGCCAGAAATATTGCCAATAGTGGAATTTCTATTAAGGTTAATACAATTTTAAAACAGTTACTGGGAGTGGCTGTATGATCTTCCAGAAATAATAACGGTATGATGTCACTGTGAAGGCTCAGTAGTAGTAGATTCCTAATTATGGGATACCTTAGGATTGGTTTTGGGTGACGTTAGCTCAAGGGTAGCTCGAAACATCAATTTCAGTACAATGTTAGTTAGCTGTTGAGACAGGGACTTATGTGTTAGACCAGGAAACGTGCTGATGAACTCTGCAGATGAAATTATTTAGCTTCTACCTGCGTTTACTTTTGGTCTAAAGCACAAATCAAATGCCAACAACCTAAGTTTAACAAGCATGTTGACTGTGCTACAAAAATAACTTCTTATTTCTAGACTTGTGTAATCAGAGTGTGCATCAGAATAGTCTAACAATGTTTTTTTTTCCCAGTTTGTAAACAGAAGCCAATAACCCTATGATCTGAGTAGCTGGTACATGTAAGATATAAACAGCATGGACCAGGAGTTCATTGTTGGTCCAGGCTGGAATAGGTGGGTTACATACGAACTATTTAAAAATCCCTTTAAAAATTATTATTAGAATAATTCCATGGCAACTACAAACAGCTTGAGGGCCATTGGTTTGAATGCTTGTAATTCAACATTGATTCTTTAATATCAACTTGATCACTGTGTTTTCCTGCTCCCTTATTGTTTCTTTCTTATTTGCCTGTTGTTAGTTTCATCTTTTGTTTGCTCATTGTATAAAATGTTTATTTTTTTTCACTTCTCCCAATGCCTTCCTTTAATCATTTCTCTCCACCAGCTACATTTGGTTTGCATTAGTTTTATTACTCAGCGGGACCATTATAACAGTTGTGGTGGCAAGTGTGGTCCTGCTGATTCTTTTACCTTTTAGTACTTGCCGTGTCATTTCTCTCTGTGGGGTTTTGTTCAGTTGTTCAAACAAAACATTGACCAGAAGGAAAAAAAAAACACAATAAAAAGGTATTGATTTAATTAATGTAATATTTATGGAATTGTATGCAGCTCGTGTTTACTTAGTGACAAAAATAAAGTATGTGTAGGATAGCAGTGGATTTAAATAGAAGATATATTAGAGTTTGTTTTAGCATCTCATGCATACAGTTATCTCTAAACCATACTACCTTGTTGTAGTGGAAACATTTGTCTGCCCCTTTACAGCCCTGAGATTTAAGCAGTGTTTTATGGGCCCACCAGGACACAGGGAAAACACTTGATGGCCCAGACCTCAGTAGGCCCTCATGGAGTTTACATCTCCACCATCCTGCCATGAGGGTAGTGTATGGCAGGCAGGGGTTGGGAGAAGACAAAAAGAGGTAGGAAACAATTAAATAATAGGAATTGAAGAGGAAAAACAAAAAAAAACAAGAAAAAAAGTTTTTGCTTAGTATGACCCTCTTGTTTCTTGGTGGGCTCCAGCACTGAACGCCAACAATGGATTCACTCAGAGTTGGGACATCCAAACCAGACAGGTCTTGGGACAAGGACTTAGTCAACTGATCCTTCGAGTGTGAGAAATAAGAATCTCAATTTTATTTTTCTGGAAGGATCAGAATATGATTGAAACACTCACACAGTTACAAATAGATGATCTCTTGGTTGTCGAACAAGTATAAAAATGATGAGATTATGAAAAATGGATTAAAAAAAGAAAAAGGACAAAGTGGAAAGATGCTAAATTCTGGAAAAGAAAGAATAGCTTTGTAAATGAAATAAATATTTATGCTGTGTAATATTGTAGTTCAAGAAGATAGATGGAAAGGTCAAGTCAGGCTATACAAGGAGGCATACCAAACATATTTCTATAAAATAGAGGATAAGGTAATTCGGTACTTATTACCTCATAAATAAAACAATAAATAATAAGTAAAATAAGCTTTGAGCATATTCATGGAAAGACATGTAAAATATGACAGTGGAAATTTTAGAAATTCATCTGCGTTCTCTGTTATTGTGTAAAGATAGGTTGAAAAAAAAAAGAAGAGGATTGAGAAAATGCACTGCATTATTCCTACGGTTTTACTTCATTCGACAGTAAAGAAACAAGCCAAGGAAGAATAAGATATTTTATGATATGCTTGCACAAGCTCTAGAGCAAGTAAAGAATAATGTCATGGTCGTTATCCTACAAAACTTCAGGTTAAAAATTTGACAAGAGCACTTCATGAACACAATTGCAAAGAGGTTATCAACCGACAGGAGGAACTTTCTAGCTGTTGGGAATATAATCCTGAGTTTATTTCTGATCAACGTGCATTAGAAAAAAATTGATACAGGATCTGCAGATGACCCATCTGTTACTCCAATCAAAATATAGTGAAACCAGGAATGAAGAAGGCTATAGAAGTAAGGTACTGGCAATTTAAAATGAGAAATCCTGCATAAGCTATAAAGAAGAGAAATATAGAAGGGAGAGTAAAAATATTATTCAGATTATATTAAAAGAGATGAAAAACCTTTAGGAATGTGGTCATTAATTATGTTTATGAGGTATTTAGAAACATAAAGAGCAAAAGGAATCACGAGCAATTTGATATTCAATGTTGCATTGGTACTTGAATACCTTCAGTTGGGTTCATCTTCTCTTTCCTTTCCAAAAATGGTGGAAGTCATGAAGTTGTGAGGAGTAATACTTACTGCGCTCCGTTCCAGCTGCGAGTCCCGTCTGCAGGCGTGCGCCTATTGCGGATGCGCACCTTTTATTCCCTCAGGTCACATGTGCGCCGGCGTCGGGCGCGTGCGCGGTCACGCACCAGGAGCGCGCCCCTGGTGCGGCTAGACGCAGGAGCACGCTCAAGTAGACTCTATTTAAGGCCAGCCTGTTAAACACTCAGTGCCCGATTATAAAACTACTGTTGTTAGTTCTTGGTTCCCTTCTGAGCTCCTGTTTTCTGCTATTTATTAAAACCTCTGTCTGATTGCCGCCTTCCCCTGACCCTTGCCTGGACTTGATTATTCTGATTGCCACCTGCCCCTGACCCTTGCCTGGACTTGATTATTCTGATTGCCGCCTACCCTTGAACTTTGCCTGGACTTGTTTATTCTGGTTGCCCTCTGCCTTGTGACCTTGCCTGAACTTTCCGCATTTTCTCCAGTTGGTGCTAGACAGTTCTTAGGGGCCGCAACCTGGGTTTCGTACTGCAGCTCAGTCCTAACTCCCTTGCGGGAGCTCTAGGTGAAAACTGGGGTTACCTTAGACTCCGCGCCCTAGGTCCTGTTGTTATCTGCACCCCTACGTTGCCGCCTTCTTCTCCTCCCTCCTGCACTAGTGCCCGTCCTGACAGAAGTTGGATCTTCTTAGACTTTTAACTTTCTCTGTTGAAGGAGCAACATGAGAGACAGATTTTTTTGGTTTGTGGTGGAGGGAGCAAGATTGGATGCTAGTGTTAAAAAAATCCTTAGACATCCATAGTAGTTGTACTAGATATTGCCAGAGGATGTTCTAGAACAGTGGTTCTCAACTTTTTTTTTATTGCCGCGACCCCTTCAGTACAATTCCCTGTGATTTGGCGACCCCCATTCATTAATTATTATTGGGCGACCCCATTCAAACCTTATATTTCCAATGGTTTTAGGCGACCCCTGGCGACCTCCGACAGGGTCCTGACCCACAGGTTGAGAACTGCTGTTCTAGAACATACAGGCCCGGATGCCCTCCACTCTCACCAGGAGAGGTAGAGTGATTACAGAAAGAGGGTGAAAGAAAAACGTAATTTACTTCTGGAGAACAAAATCTATTTCATTTTAACTAATCTGCTGCATTCAAATCCATCTGACTGTTTCTTTTTTTTCATCAATTCCACTGTCTAGCTTTCTGAATCTGTCTAATCCTAATGTTTGCCTAATTTATTTAGGATCCCACTGTGAGAACTCTTGGGTCATTTATTCGGAATATAATGGATTTTAATATTTATGCTGAATAAATTTAACATGAAAGAGGGCTAATCCTAAAGTTAACAATTTGTTTAAATAAATTGTCATATATTGTTTGCTTAAGTTGTGCTTTGTATCTTTCCAATGTCACAATGTTAATTATTTCCCCCCCTAATCATAAACGCTTCTGATGAATCTATTGTACAGCTGGAGCGGTAATTAAAATAATTTATAAACTGTTTAAGATGACACGCAATTTCACATCTTTGTGCAATACACCTTAAAAAGTCCTATAATATTAATTAGACAGCATTCATTAACGCTAAGGAAAAACTTTTGGGGGCTTAATTATTACAGAGTAAGGAAGTGAGATCAAAATAAATAAAAATTCCCACAATTCTGATATTTTCTCTCTCCGTTGGATATGAACTTGTTTATAGAAGTCTAGCAGATTTGCCGACATTCAAACATAACCGGAAACACAGGTACAGAAAGATATTCTTGCTACTGCATCTAAAGAAAACATTACTGCATTCTAATAAGATAAGGACCATAAACTTTAATAAGTCTTTTCCACCATTAGCTTTCCCGGTAATGGAAATATTGATAATAATTCTTAGAATATCTTTGGAGGCTAAGGACCTCTTCCATTAACCTGTAAATAATAAATAAACCCCACAAATAGAATACAGAAAAACAAATTAGACTGGAATGCCAAATAACCCATACTTAGGTTTTATTAAAAAAAACCCTCCCAGAATTCCACAGAGCGGTGTGCATGATTTCAGCTTTTGGCATTTTATATAATGTGTGTTTGACTTCAAAAGGCTGATTCAAATAGATATCTGCCACGCCGTGCTAGCAAATTCTTCTACTCAAATCTTCCATGACAAATTGAAGTCAGGTACATTAAATTGTGTCTAAAGGGAGCACTGATAATCATACTTGAAGGCACAATACAGTTTAACTCAATCCTGTCTGTTGATGCATTTAGTATGAACATAATAGGGGGAATCACACCAAAGCCCCCTGTGCATATTATTACCACGATCCTTAGAGAATTGTGCATTGCAGGACCCATTACAAACCTCAGTTCCCATAGGGCTAGCTCTCTCAGTTTTATGGGCCCCGCAGATAGAAGCGGATCACACATAGCGAAACACACTGTTATTACCGGTATATGTAATGTTCATTGATCAAAAGGTACGAACAGTTTATTTAAGCAATCTGATGATATGATTTGAGGTCGGCATTTAACGGGAAGATTACATTTAATATACTTCTTACAATATGTATATCTGGTGTCCACCATTAATCTAACAATTCTGCTTGTTATTTTAATTGATCACAGGTAAAGGAAGCTGTAGTAAGCTACAGGTTTATTTGTACAAAGTACCTTGAGGTCTGCACCCTTATCTACTACTTACCTTACTTGTGTGCAGAATAGACACCTTCTGCTTAGTCTGCAGTTTGAGCAAAGGAGACACCGGTGCTAGACAATGGTGGTGTTTACTCACTTGTATTACTTGTCCGGTTTTGCAATGGCTGGCATACATCTTCAGAATTTCAGTTGCTATTGCCTGAGAGAATTAAAAAAACATAATTTCTGAGCAGGTAATTTACAAATTGAACTGCACAAAACAATCTAAATGAATTGTTGATTGGCGGGGTTGAATTTCAGCTGGGTCACGCCACGTTGGTGACCCAATTTGAAGCAGTTTCAGGTCATGTGATACAGTGCTACCAATAAATTAACTGGATATCTGTAAAATTCTACAGGTGATACTGGCACAAACAAAGCAATGGTTAGATTTTAGATTTTATAAGAAGCCTGATACAGCTGGTCCATTTGACCTAATCAACCTTTTCTCTAATGTCTAAAACCATCTGGGAGTTGTAGTTTTGCATAGTTTCACCACATTAGAAAATGGATCTCTTAATAATCAGGGACAAAGCAGGGCAGAGATCTGTGCTAACATTTCAATTTGCATGAAGACTTTTTTACTTTTCCTCTGGTTCTGGCTGGACGCAGGGGAGACTGGTTGATGTAGACCTCACAACAGAGGTGGAGCTTTATGAACTGGTCTGGCTGGACGCAGGGGAGACTGTTGATGTAGACCTCACAACAGAGGTGGAGCTTTATGAACGTCTCTGGATGGACGCAGGGGAGACTGTTGATGTAGACCTCACAACAGAGGTGGAGCTTTTTGGAACATGATTGGAATCTACCAACTATTAGTACAGATACCATCCCTTTGAAAAATTTTAACCCATGATATGCACAAACAGCTGAAAACCATTTATTTTGATATAACCAATTAAAACTTAGGGCGAAAATTTACTAAAGTTGAAAATGATTTTTTCGACTTTTTTGCCTGTTTTTCACCGCGAAAATGGGTGGAAGGGAAGGGTCAAAAATTGCGAAAAACAGCCGAAAAATGGCTGAAAATGGGTGAAAAGTTCAAAAATCTAATTTTCGACCTCTTCACCTGTTTTTGCAGCGAAAAAGTAAAAAAATTCATTTTTGACTTTAGTAAATTTTGCCTTTAGACTTATAAAAAAATGATTCATGCAAGACATTTATTTTGTGTTCAAATGTGTCTTTTATATTTACAGTTTTAAAGAAATGATATGTAATGTGTTGGGACAAGGTCTACTGTATCCTAAGGTAAAGATACCAAAATGTGTCCCCAACATCATGCTTGCTCATTGGGGTGCTTCCTGGAGCAGCAGGAATATTGATTCCTACAATAAACGTGGGGCTGGAGCTCTGAAGTCGGATACTGCTGCTAGCTAGCAATATTGGTAGGGGGATGGTAGGGAAGTCATTTACAGTAAATAGACAATTACCCTGCCCTACCCTGCCTACCCCTAGTTCTGGCCCTGGATATGCAAATTCAGTTAAATTGTTGGTTTAGACTTGCTTGACATAGTGGCGCCAACTAATCCCTTTAAAGCACCACAGTATGTGGAATGCCAACTTGAATAGGTGCCTAGTTCTGACAACTCAGATTCACCTTACTCCAATGTGATCCTGCAACATATGCTCTAAAGCTTGCCCGGTAAATATGTCTGGGGGCTATCCCATATCTGCCAATGTTCCTCTTTGAAGAGGGAAACATATAAAATATGCAGTGGGAAAATGTATTACATTTAAGGTATGTTTCTGAAATTTTTCTCTTCTAAAAGTAAAGTTGGCATATACAGTATACTCTCCTGCTGCTTTCTGTACATGGATATGGAGAAGTTTAGAATTCCTATTTTAAGTACATGATTTTGATGCAATGGGAATTTGATAGACTTAATCCCTGTTTTTGCAAGACTGCTGAAAGCAGTTTCCTGGCACTGGCAAAAGACACTTAATCTGCAATAGCTCTGCATCAAAACATAGAAAATAAATTTAGTTGGAAAAAGCCATTTAGAGGGATATTTCCTGTTAGAAGGCCAAAAATATAAATGATTATTCTGTCATCCTCAATTATTCCTCAATAAGCAACAGGCACAGCAGCCTGATGCAAAAATGTAATAACTTAGATATAGTGTAGTGCTTGGGAAGGTACTAAATAATGCTTTGGGAGATACTGGGTGGAGATTTGGATGCTACTGAATAGAAGTACTTTGGAACTTACTGGGTGGTAGTAACAAAATGGATTTTGGGAAGTGATGAATAGTTGTACTTTGGGTGATAGTGAGTAATGCCCTTGAAGGTCCTGGGTAGTATTTTGGGAGGTAATGGGTAACGTGTTAGGAACTACTGAGCAGTACTTTGGAAGGTACTAAGCAGGGTATCACTAGGTAAAGGGCAGGGCTATGGCAGGTACGAGTCAGGGTTATAGGAGGTACCAGATGGTTCCTTGAGGGAGAGGTAAAGTAGAGTAAAGTGCTTTAGGAGGCACAGGGTGGTGCTTTGGGAGACAGATTGTATTTAAAGGGTATGTAATCTCAGGCTATAAAGAAAGCCCCATTTACCTATTGTCAAGCAAAATAGTGATTAAGAAACTCCTGACTCACCTCTTAATTCAGCAGAGCTCAATATCCCCCTGTAGCTGCTCACTCCCTTCTCAAAATTTTCCCTGCTGTGTGTAGTCACACCTCCTCCTTTCCCTGACTTTCTCTCCTCACAACCGACTGCAGAGGAGGTCGAACAGCTTTCATCTGCACATGCTCAGGGTTAGGAACAGGCTTTATATATGGAGAAGGGAAAGGGATTCCACACAAGACTGTGCTCTCTGAATAATGAGTGATGTCACTCGAGGGGCGGGGCTTATCAGCACTATACAGGAAGAGCCTTGTCAAATTCACTACTGCAATGCACTCCAGCACTTGATCAATAGCTGTATTCCATGTGAGTGCATATGCAAAGTCATACAAAGAGGTACGTAACCAGGTGAGTGCAAGTAGGTGACCATAGTGAGGTGTCAAACCGATCGTGTATTTGCCACATTGCAGGAAATAACAGAGTTTGATAAACATGTTGGAAAAGTGTTGATTGCACACTGCGTTCTCTCCAAACCTCCCAAAGGACTCACAATGTTCAACATTAGTTAGAGATGGTCTCTTTTCATTTGGAGAAAATCATTTGCATATATTTCCCAGGGAGCATTGCCTAAGGACTCCCTATTAGCTCAGCAAGCCTCTAGGATTTTGCAGAGTGCTATAGTGAATGAGATATCCATGGCTTCAGGCAGTAGGTCAGAGTATTTCCTTGTACCAATACACTTAATCTCATGCCATCCTAAACCCTCAAAATGTCATCCGTTGGCTCAAGACTTTAACTGATTTTGTTCCCCCCTCCTTGTTTGTCATATAGATTAAGTGTGTCATAGAAAATCCAAGAGATGTTGCAAGAGAATCAGTTTCATTATTAATATTGGAAATGCCATTAGTTTAGTAATTCGACACGTGCCTGCGGAGTCAGGTACTTAATGCTGTTTGACACATTAAAGGCAGTCTTTGACCTATCTCACCTGCACTTCATTAAAATAGAATTCTCAGTAATTCCATTGCAAATTGCAAGCACTGTGAACTGCCAAATCTGTATGTCCATTAGGCATAAAATAAATCTATCCTAAAACTATCCCTAGAACAAATATTAACCAGTTGTTATGAGTTTATTGACCTACACCATCAAACAGCGTATTACTGATTGACTTGCTTTCCTTGACCTCATCTCATTTTTATAGGGAGTTATGAACAATGATGATTTTCTTACTGGAATTTTAATAACTTCACAAGGAGGCTGAAAAGTACCAGGATTAACCACGCAAGTTCTTAAATTGCTTTTATACTTTTTTTATACTTCGATGGCAGGAGAATACTGTGTGAGGTCACCTGTCCTTCTAAACCCCACTGAGAAGTTTAGCGCCTTCAGAACACTGGATTCAACTGGTAAAATATTTTTTCCTTCTACCAATGTACAGTATCTAGCAATTACTTGAACAATACACTTCTTAAAATATTTCAAAATTCTTTGACAGGAGCCAGAGAGGTATATGGATAATGCTATTTAAGGACAAAATTTATTGAAGTTGAAAAAATTCAATGGAATTTTTCAATCTAATTAATTTGGTCAAAAAGTATCGATCGAATTTTTCGATCGAAAAGTTTAGGTCAAAAAATATCGATCGGGTTTTTCGATCTAATTAATTTGATTGAAAAGTTTTGATCGAAACTTCTTGAACAAATTAGTTAGATCGAAAAACTCAATTGGATTGTTTGATATTGCAATATCGAAAATTTTCTTCCATCGAAATTATTGATATGGGTACTGGATAACTGAAGGTAGTATCTTGATCCAGGGAATTTATTCTGATTGCCATATTGGAGTCGGGAAGGAATTTTTTCCCTAATATGAGGAT
>JAKJJM010003457.1:0-15670 GCA_021901965.1 Pipa carvalhoi
TCTGAAATATAGTGTTTGAATGGGGTCGCCCAATAATAATTAATGAACGGGGGTCGCCAAATCACAGGGAATTGTACTAAAGGGTCACGGCAATAAAAAGGTTGTGAACCACTGCTATACATGATTCAACACAATCCACTCCAGGCATTTTGTTGAGATTACCATTTTGCATAAAAACCAGGGCTGTGGAGTCGGAGTTAGGGGAAATTGAGGAGTCGGAGTCAGGGCTTTGGCTTACCAACTCCACAGCCCTGATATAAACATGAGGCAATTTTGATAGGTTGCCATTTAAATCATTGGGCTGCATTTCCGCTGCACTTTGGTAGCAGTTTAACGCTCATGGTGATCATGGGAATCAAAACATGTCCTGTGTCATTGCTCTTACTGTGTAGATTATTAGTCCAATTATCCAGCCTGAGACAAACTTTGCTAGGACAAATTAGGCAACCACATAATACAAAGTGTGTCCACTGCATACATTTTAAACATTTATGTTTTTATCAATGGAGCATTACACTGGATCACCAAATTTCTAATTATATGCTCAGCAAGAAGTAGTCGCCATTAGTGCTACTTGCTATTTATTAATATCTGCATGATCATTCCCACACACAGACACATAAAAAATATACTTATTTTACAGGACCTAAAACATGCTCTTGGTAAGTGATATTTGGCCACCTAAGTTAGGACACCTGGAAACAGAACAGTAGATAATAAAAGATTTGACTAGAGATTTAGAAGTTTATAGTAGTAGATATTTAAACCATTAAAATGACTTTCATTGTAAAGAAACTTGATATCTCTCCCGAGGCCAAGCAGAATCCAGCTTTGGTTCGCTGCACAGAAAATTCAATATTCTCAAATTACTGCTTAACCTAAGCAAGGCCATGTCAGCATTCTATCCCTGAATAGGAGCATTCGGACTCAAAACAACAGACAGGTTTATTTAACAAGACTCCTTTTCAGGCCTCTTTATTGGAGCAACAGCATTTCTTGTCAGAACGAAGGGGTCATACATCTCAGTTAGATACATGTCCCTACCAGCCTACCAAATATGCCAATAAACTACAAGATAGACTGCATTTAATGATGTTACAATAAAAAAAAATGCAATATTCTCTGAGAATTACACTGAGAACAAATTATGTAATGTCGAATGGCATTGAAAAGTCCTTTTACATAAAGAATCAAACTATTTTCTCTTTAACCCAGTGGTTCTCAACCTTTTTATTGCTGTGACCCTTTAGTACAATTCCCCGTGATTTGGTGATCCCCATTCATTAATTATTATTGGGTGACCCCATTTAAACCCTATATTTCCGATGGTCTTAGGCGACCCCTGGCAAATCGTCATTTGACCCCCAATGGGGTCCCGACCCACAGATTGAGAACCACTGCTTTAACCAGTTGCAACAATATGGCCAACCTGTCAAAGAGGTTTGATTATTTTAAGGGTAATGTCCCACTGGAGATTTGTAGCAGCACAATAACAAAATCCCTTATTAAACTCCCTATTTACTTACACGAGAACCACTGGCTAACCAGTGAAATTTGGATGCAGGCCTTTTTAGTGGTAAATTCTTGTGCCTGTATTTCTGAGTGGTGCACTAGCATTTTTTTTTTAATTAATCAGGGTTCGATGCTAGCTTAGGGCACTTCTGGTTGGTGTAATGAGAGCCATGCTGTGTAAATCCACTGAAGACTGTGAATATCTAAAGGGGAGTCATTTTGCACTTAACTAGAGTCATTGATGTTCCAGGTGGCAACATAGAGTCCTGTGCAAAATTACAATTTCAGCTAAATGTACAGTACCCATACTATTCTCTACTGGTGTGTAGAGTGTGCATTTTGCCTATATGCAGAGATAAACCAATTGTTTCATCTCCAGTGCTCTAATAAGCTTATTTGTTTGCTTTTATTTAGTGGTGACATCGGTGGATAGGTCAGTATATTACACTTTGTTAACTGAAGAGGTTTTCTTCTCACTCTCCAAGTTTTTCACACAGATATCCGCTAACAAATATTTACTTTGGGCTAACTTGCCAGACTAGTACAGATAAGACATTGTAGCACAAAACTGCTCTAAAAATGAACTTTTTCCAGACTGGGTTGCTAATATTAGTCAAAATGGAAAACTTATTTAAAGGCCCTTGCATTTGGGCAATTCTGACGACATCAAAATAGCATATGCCTAGATTTTAGTGTTTTATAGCAGCCCCATTATGTGACAGTATGCTAATTTTTGGGAGCTCCCTATTAAAACCATAAGGGCACAAAGAGTTTAACCACTTGATAAATGCCACCCCCCTCCCCCCAAAAAAGAGAAAAAAAAACGATGAGGAGTCTTCAACAAAAAATACCTTTGGTGAGTCATATGAGCTAGAACCTAGTTATGTTTTGATTTAGATTTAGGCAGTGTAGATTTCCCATCAATATATCCCAATGACCAAACCTGCATATTCCACATTGGACAGACTTTCACGTACTTAGAAAGCAATGGTATTGGGTCAGGTCTGTTCACAAACATGGATTCTATTGTTAAAGATAAAAACAGACAAATAGCAATAAAATTCATCAATTCAACTTCAAAGATAAGATTTGTACAAGTGCTGTATTTAAACAATCCCAATCCAAACGGGAATTCTTTTTTGGGGTGTTACTAGTCCTTTAAGTGTTTTACTATATGTTTATATGCATAGAAGCTCAACACCACTAGCCATGTGAGCCACACCAATGAGTGCCCACCCTATTGGTTAGTATATCACCAAAATCAAAGACCTCTATATATACTTTTGATATTTTGCTGGCAAAAAAATGCTTTTCTATTAGCAAAGGTGTGGTTATTTTGTTGACCTTGGCTTGCATGAGAACTAATTAAATAATACAATGTATCATTTCTGTATCATTTATAAAGCTTAGAAATTGATGCCAGAACCAGTATAATTCACAGGTACTAAGCCTGTCTTTTTTTTTTTTTTTTCTATAATGCTTTTAGTGAGATTTGTCTGCACAAAGCAAACACACCTACTATAAGTTAGACGATACAAATATCAAGGGCCTTTCCCAAGCCTGGGCAGGGCAGGCAACCACCCAGGGCGCTGGCCGGCCAGAGAGCCAAGGGGAGCGCCGTCCAGACGGAGAGCCGGGGAGGGCGCCACCAGGTTGGAGAAAAATTTCCACCCTGTCCTGAGCGCCCCCCGACCCAGGAACAGCCCTGCAAATATCCAACAGAAAACCATTGTTCAGAAGGCTTCCAAGCAAATATCAGCTTAAAATATTATCTATATATTTTATTAACAAGCATTTTAAAGGAGAATTTCACAGGAGTTGTAAATAATAATTTCATAAGTATAATTTACCTATCAACATACCTAGACAAACAAAAATGAATTTGAGCTAAATTGCTTAGGGGAAAATTATGTTTAGAAAACAGAGATTCTTCATAACAGAACTTATCTCTGTGCTTTAAAACTGCTAAAACATACATGATAAAGTACAAGAGCTTATGTGATAAATCATAAAGCGACAGGCCTCAAACCAAATGATAAGATTATCAGATGCTATTTTAGTGGTGCACAGATCTAAAGCCAAGCTTTGCAACCTCTAGTAGTTCAAGCAATTTAATGGTTTGATTTTATTTATTAAATTACAATCCCATATGAGGAGATCTGTAATGCTTTTGGAGGACATGGGGGACATAAGAAACAAGAACAGTGCTTGGATATATCATTTCTAGATAGTCATACATTATAAGATGGATGAGCGTCCCAAGGGTGAGTGTGCATCAGCTGACTATACACTGCAATAATCAACATGTATGTAGCGGGTTGTTTTCCCCCAAACAACTGGAAATGTATCTCCTCTTCGCATGATCTACAGATACACTGCAATGAAATTGGGTAGAATAATCAGCTTTGATTTGACTGCCATACCTGTCCAGACTAGTGAATGATTTAGTCCATGGTGGCCAAATTAGGTGAACAAATTTAGTCATATACGGTTCAGAGTAAACAAATACGCATAATATCGGGAACAGCTTTCAATAAAAACAAGGTGGAACCCTGTGGGGCTGTTTTGTAAATGTTAATTAACAGAAATGTAATTCCAAGGTATATCTTTCTTGCCCATTTAAATATACAAACAAACTATCCTAGAAAGAGACTTGTGGATAAAGCAGCATAGAAATCCTTTACTATAACAGGAAGCCTGTGTGCACACTTCCTAAAACAAAGTTAAGGAAATGAGAAAGCTGGAAGCAGCTGATGAGCAAAATATAAACCATGCTTTGGGCCTTCATATTAAGCATACCATGTTTCATAAAGAATGCAATAAACCTCTAGCCTTTTCAGTGGGGGGTTTGTTAGAGTTGATTGGAAAGTTTCAGTAAAATACATAGAAACTTTATCATTACACATAGTAATGTTATATTCTTCCAAAAAAAAGTCTTTAACACTTAGGACTCTTTCAAAGTGTCAGACTGAGACATCTTGAGCTTACTAGAAAAGAAAAAGGTGCGACCATTCCACTCCAGAGATCCAACAATTGGACTCCTTAAAACTATATTGCAACATGCAACCAAGGTGATTTCGCTATGATTTTCATGCAATTAGTAGGATGATATTTCAAAGAGAGAGTGTGATGTCAAATCAAATCAACTTAATACACACATATCATTGTCTCGCAATTCTATAAGAATGCAAGTGATTAACTAGAAGAATGAACAATATGCTGCAAATTTGCTGGTGCAAGTTGGACAGCCTAATGTGAACATGTGAATGCGATTTTCATAAACAACAATGTAATGCGATTGCATCCAAGCAGTTGGAGTGTCAGTCAGGCAGAATCAAACAAAGCTTAGTAGTTTAAAGAGGAATGATGCTTTTGTATATTATATAGTGATTTCTATAGTTATTCTAACAAACTGAATGTTGCAGATGAGACTTTAAAACAGATAAGTTAGTATAACATTATCATGGTATCATTATCAAAATCCTGAGAGATGTATTGTTACAAAGGTAGGTTCAATGCACATGGCATGACTAGTCAATCACATTCTAAGAGAGATCCAAACCCCTCCAACTCCTCTGAGCACCTTTCTCATCTATTGTTATTTTCACTATTGTCTCTCCATTCACTTTGCAAGGCATAACGCAAGTGTGCATTGTTAGGTAAAATAATTCTGGTAGTTAGCATTGTTGCCTTGCAGAGATGGAGCTTGGGTTCAGTTTCACCAAGGACACCATCTACATGTAATTTGTATGTTCTCCACATGTTCACATAAGTTTCTTTCAGGTACTCTGGTTTCGACCTACAGTCCAACAACAACTGGTAGGTTAATTGGCTTCTCCTTATTAGATGTATTTGTGTGTAATGGTAAAAAAAAAATTAGATTAGAAACTCTATTGGAGCACATATGGATATGATAGGACAAGTGCTCTCTGTAAAGTACTGCAGCAGTATATAACTAAATAATAACAGAGGATCATTATATCACCATGGGTATAAGATAAGATAATCAATGGGAGAGTTAAAAATAGTTTATTTCTGCTGGACCCATAATCTCTGGTTTAATTGATACTTGTTGAAGATTGCAGCTGAGGTATATGGCTTGAGTTATTTTAGTTGTTGGGATTAGGGTAAATTTCCCATCTGGGGGTTACTGTTTTAAATATATGTAATATACCTGTTAAAAATGTCCTTTAGGCCGGGTTCACACTGGCGCATATACGCTGCGCTTAAAAAAAAAAAAAGAGCGCCTCAAATCCCTATGCTACTCATGTGCTCTAGCCACACTAGCGTTGAATGCGAGTGAACGGTTTTTGCCGCATATTTGACGAGTGTATGGACGTGACACAAAGAATGCAACCAGATAATAGGAGCCACAAACGTCGAGGGACCATTCAAACAGTGTCGATAAGTACAATAGAAAAGCGCATCCCGAAGATACGCTGACCTGAATTTGCCTGTATATTTTCGGGATGTGCTTTTCTAAAAGCACAGCACATAAATGCACTTGTGTGACCTTAGAGTATATTACTAATATTGTTTTAGGCAACTTATCATGACAGGTATTTGTATTTACACAAAGTTACATTTCTAAAATGAGAAATGACTAATCTGACACTAGTGTTCCCATGGATAACGCCTTGATCATTAGAAATGATATCATGGGGGCTTGTCAATGGTGGCGGACCTTTGGTATGCAGATACAAGTATAACAATTATAGCTTGGATTTTGTTAGCATAAAAAGCTGACACCACATAAACAAACATTTTAGTAAAAAATATTACTGTTTTAATGTATATGTTCGTATGAACAACTCATTTATTTCCCGGGCTGCATGATTATTTTCTTTTTTACAAAAAGGAAAATTCATTTTCTTAAGGAAAAAACATATATAGACAATTGCCATCAATCAAGTAAGTTCTCCAGCAAACACAAGCCTTTGACATTTATAAGGAATAGGGTTAAGGAAACACACTCCAGCTCCTATTAAGAATGGATGCAAGTAACCGTTAGGGTCACAGATGTTACAATGTTGTATTTGTAGCAGATCTGCACAAAAGAAACAAAAGGACCTTTTGACCAGTGATAATTATTTTACAGGGACAGGGGAGATTTGACCCAAACAAATGGTTAGTTGGGCAGCCAGCTGCTTTTATAAGTCAGTGTAATCGGGAGCAATTTTATTGAGATTTTGATCTTTCCACTTTTAATGGAAAAAAAAAAAAAACTTTCAGAGAGTGCCGTTCATTGTCTTTCAAATACAATCAATAGAAGTAAGTACAATGCCACTTTCCAATCCATTACAAAGGCAACACTGCTACCATCCTGCATACTTACTGCTCAAAACTCCATAATATAAAGAGACACAGTGGATCAAGAAATTGACCATATGCTTTTTGCCACAAAAGAACGTGGCTTTCTATGGGCGCCCCCTCTCTTCCTCACCTCTCCTCTGCTGTAGTGATACAGCACTATCTCCCTAGTGCTCCCTTAGCCTAGGGCAGCACAGTGAATTTTGGCATTGTCACCTAGGGCACACTGAGACCTTGCCCTGGCCCTGGTTGCCTGTCAGGGAAGCTGCAGAGTACCCTGGGTGTTGACTGTGAAGAAAACTGCATAGCATCTAAGGGGGTCATTCCGGTAGCTCCGAATTCTCCGTCCCGAATTCACTTATAGCAAACTCCCATTATACAAAAAAAATATTGCGGTCGCGAGTTTATAATGGGAGTTCGCTATAAGTGAATTCGGGACAGAAAATTCTGAGTTACCGGAAAGACCCCCTAAGTCTATATCTAATGGACAGAGATAACTAAACTAAAGGTTTGCAATTATCTTATTTACATGTAAACCAGTAGAATGCTTTTTCAACTTGAGCACCTTGTATAACGGTCTTTTAAACTAGATACTGTTCAGCCATTATTTTAAAGGAATGCTTGTGATGAAAAGCATTAGAATGTTGCTTTTTGGAAATTTACGTCTCCAGTATTCTGCATATGAATTATCTTTCTGGGTAATAATAGCACAGTAAGCATTTTGTTGTCCAAAAATAAGTTACCACGTAAAAATTTTCCCTCACTGTAATAACTCACTCTTGTTTTTTCAAAATACATTTGCAAATGTTTCATATTATGATGGGGCTTTTCACTCATTGATCAAAAAAAATTGGTTCTCAATGCCTCTCCTTGGGTGTCAGTAATATAATGTATTTATCTGCTCAGCATCACAAGTGGATAATTATGGTGATAAAAAAATTCTATCATGTGCTGCTGTGAGGATATAATGTGTGTTGTTGTTTTTTTTTTTTTTTTATAAATCTTCTGGAATAAAAAGAACTAGTAATATATTTCCACATGTTTTGTGGTCTGTACTGTTTCAGAGTTTTCACTTTTATGAACTACAGCTCCCAGGATTCTCTGTTGGCATATTGTGTTCAGCAATATCAGAAGACTGGATGGAGATGTCTGCATTATTTATATTGTTATATCTAGAAATATGGCAGCTCTCTTAATTGATAATGTATACTTCTTGTATTTTATCACTTTGTAAGGCTAGGTTCACACAAGCGTATGATGCGCAGCACATCATACGCTCGTGTAAAAAAAAAAAAAAAGCTGCACCGCTCTGCCCTATGAAACTTACCTTGTTCCGGCTACATGAGCGCACGTGTGAACGCTAGCCGTCGCATTTTTGCTAGCGTATCGCCGGAACAAGGTAAGTTCAATGGGATAAGCCGTGCGGCTAGGTTTCACCAGCGTATGATGCGCTGCACATCATACTCTCATGTGAACCTAGCCTAAGGTTGAAGGTCCCAAGAATGGATGTGCATTCTTTAAAGCTCAAATGACAGCAGTGACACAGAATGGGTGAGATTGTTATACAACAGATCAGCTATCAATACCAGATAAGAAAAATACAAACAGACAAAAAATAAAGACTGCCTTCCAAGGAATTTTTTTTTTACACTTTTGCATAAATATTTGCATGTTTATTCAGATGGGATGAATTTACTTTACAATGTTACTGAGCATTTACTTGAAAACAGGAAATGTTTTGGTAGTTTAATTTTTTTTTCTTTCATTATTATTATTATTTAATACATGCCTTGGATATTTGTCTTACTTCTCCTTATACCTACATTCCTTGTATGTTTAAAGAGGAAATAAAAAAAAAAAAAGAAATATTTAATAGAAGGAAAACTTCTAGCACCTGTGAAAATATGTTCATGGAAACCCTACACCTCCCAGTGGAATAGTCCAGTGGTCAAGGTATGCTGGTAGTAATGTTCTCTTTAAAGCAAAACTTAGCTGACACTTCACAAAACCATGCAGAACTGTGCCGTCAGCTGTTATCAACAGAAAACCTCACCTTGTTTGTTGACACATGTCTTTCAGGCTGAACACACAACACAATGGCAAAGCACTGCATTCATACCCTGTTAAGTTATTGCATAAAGAAGTGAAACAAGGCTTTTGTGCAGTTCATTCAACCGGCTACCATTTCCTTGCCAATTCATTTTAGCACTGCACAAAGATTTCAAAGGTTAGGGGCCAACAGAAAAACAGAATGGTCTAACTGCACCCTGCTAAGACACATCATAGAAGGGATATTATTTTTTTTAATCGTTTATTTTTAATAACTATTTCTTTTCTGACACATCCATAGACATCCTTGTATTTTATCGATACTGAATATATGCAGCTCTTTTATAAAGGGCTATTAAAATGTTCTATTTACCTTTTCATAGGTTTCTTACCTCAGATTTCTAAGCTCACCAGGCTGCATTAATGAAAACAATTATTTGTTTATAGCCTGAGGTAGGCTATGGAACTAGATCTTATGAAAATAAACTGGTCACACTTTGTAGACTCAGTCATAAAGTGCTGTGCTGGTATTATTATTATTATTATTATTATTATTATTATTAATAACCTTTATTTATAAAGCACCAGTATACTCTACTGCACTCTACAATAGCTCATCAAGAAGAAGCAAGCTGGACATCCTTTTAAGAAACATAAAAATGCATTGTAAACATTTCATAAGTCATGGACATTATTTTTAAATGATAATGTACTTTACTAAACAGTATATATTGTTTTAAGGCAAAAACAACATTTCTTGTTCTTTTAATATAGCACCATATCCCTTCTCTGGCTGTTAAATTACATTTTCCTTTCAGAAATATAGCATACATCCCATCATACATGGGCAGGCACATCACCCCTTTATACATATACAAAAGTATGTCAGCGTAAACTTATTGATTTTAAGTTGCACAAAACAAACAAAAAAACAAAAAATAGATATTATCCCTTTTAATTAGGGAATAATGCTACTCCTTGTATTCATTTACATCAGCGGTTCTCAACCTCTTGGAACCGCGACCCCCCGCGATGACGTCATCGCGGGGTGTCCCCGGCCACGTGATGACATTGTGGCCGAACGTCATCGCGTACGTGCATCACATGATGACGTTCGGCCGCAACGTCATCACGTACGGGCGTCACGTGATGACGTTGCGGCACTCGGCAGCGGTTGCGACCCGTGTGAGCCGGTCGTTCGACCCCAAATGGGGTCGCGACCCACAGGTTGAGAACCGCTGATTTACATGGTTTGTGAAAAGTTGCACTGTTCTAAATATTTATTATCATGGGACCTTCCCTAAGTAAAACACAGAGGACCAACACTATGGATTCAACAGTGAGTCAGTTGTTAGCATCTGAAAAGTGTTTATATAGCCACAGGTGGGCAGATGTGGTTGAGACTCTGTGTGTGAATGGGTGTGTTATTGCAAACTGAGTTGTGATGTCCTGAAGACAATACAGTATTGGTGCTTATTAGTGTTTTTAGTTTGGGTGCTACTTTATGCTAATATTGAAGTGTTGACAGGCTTGGGTGTGTGTCCTCTGTAACTAATGTCAAATCTAATGCTATCTGTCTCTTCTCTCATATATTTATAAGGAAATGCCAAATTATACAAATTGTTGCTATGGTACACTAGCACAGCAGTCCACAGCAACAACAATTAACAATCCTATTCACTCACTTACCTATAAACCACTGGGAATTGCACCAAAATACAATTATGGGCACACTATAAAAAAGCCTGCTGACATATTTATGAACTGTTTCCTGAGATTTACAGGTAAATGTATGAAATTAACAACTACAAAATGTTTTATTATTGTGGTAGCAAACCTTGGCTATAAAATGCAGGGTGGGAGATTGGGCTAATGAAGAAACTATGTCATGCAATGCACATGTTTCACCTGCCATTGAATTCTGGGAGCTGTAGTCCTTTCAAACATAAACATACAGAACAACAGCATGAACCATAATTTTCTAGATCTTGCAGACTAATCATTACTTTTAGACAGGTACTTCCATAGAATTTTCAAATAAGCAAAATGTATACAAATGATTAACATTCAGTGCTGACTTTTTCATTAAATGTAGAATATGTTGCTTGATGCCAGACAGTTATGTGTGAAAGTCATTAATCCTTTTGGTTATTTTGTGAGAGATATAAACATTGAAAATTGAAATTAGTAACTTAGTCATATTAAGTAGCAAAAAGAATGGTGTACTTACGGACTGACACCTTCCTGTGGTCCAGGTGGGAGATAGTGTGATGAAGGTAGGAAAGTCGTTGCTGCAGGCGGGCACTGCGCTCACTTAGGGCAGTTGCCTCTTCATGGATATTATTGAAGATGTCCCCAGCATGTCTGGAGAGGTCAGAGAGTTGATATATGATTTGCAACAGAGCATGGGAGCTAACATCTTCCAGTGAACCGAAGCTCAGGGAATGTGTGTCTCTGGGTATTTGGCCATCAGGGACTGCCAGACGGCACACATGGTTGGGCTGCACTATCCTAAGATGAAAAGGCATGGCCCCTGGTACAAAACTTACTGTTGATACAACTTTTCAAATAATCCTTGTATTTCCAAGAGACCATATAACCTTGGAATTAGTAACTTAAATTGCTAATTATAATTAGAGAAGCATCAGATCCTCCCTTTCATGCATGTAAATCCAGATTAATCCAAGAAGAGGGACCTCAGATCCCTGTGGAATGTACATCCAAGATTGTGCTAAGCAAAGTAACATCAACCAAAGTTACAAGTATTAAGTTACAGAAAATCCTTAGCATCCATTCTTATTTTGTATTTTGGGCACATTATAGTATGTGTGCCCTGGGATCCTTAAATGTTAAACAGAAATCCAAATCTTAAAATTCCAACATTTACATCCACAGATTCTCAGAAATCAAGGAGAAACACAAATTTGACATGTCGACATTTGTCTCCAACAAAACAATGAATCCATCTTTCTTGTATAATGCCAACCAAAACTGATGCAGGGATCATTAGATATGAATATGACAAGAACTGGTTCCTGGTAATGCAACAACCTAAACTCCCACAGCTGGCAGTTAGTAGCTTGTGCCACACAGGACTGGGAAAGGCTTGTGAACACTGTATATTGTAGCAGATCTCACCTGATCAGATGGATATTACAGAGAACGTGCCCTGGCAGATTGTTGGTGGTCACAGAGAGGTAGGGTAGAAACGCAGTGCATCTTCAGGAGATTTAAACTTCTCTGTGTGCTAAGAGGAGACATGCAGCTGTAGCATTTGTGTGAGGGAGAACTTGGCAGCCCAGCCAGGGAAGCAGTGCCTTGTGTTTCAAATGAAACAGGAAAAGAGCCTGTTTGAATGCCTCCTCCTCCCTCTCCTCCTCCTCCTCCTATGTGTATAGTCTGCACTCCCAGGGAGGGGAGGGAACTGATTAACTTGTTTTAGTTACAAGGGAAATCTCTACTCCCTAATTTAAATGTCCTTGTGGTCTGGAGTACAGCTTTTGTAATTTATCTGTATGCAAAGCTGTGTTTAACAAACTGTACAGTATAACAGGATGGACAAATGGGTAGTAGAATAAGACTTAGGATCAATAACACCAGAAAATACCAATTCCCATTTGGTTTGGCATGACAGTTATTCAAATACATCACTTGTTAAAAATGTTATCTTTGTAGTTACATTTCTGCATTTTACTGCTTTTTGTTTGTATGTATCTTTACTGATTGCAACATGTAGTTATATACACCCCACCTAGTTCCATTGTTTCCTATTAAGCCTTAGATAATGGATATTTGAGAAGTACACCGGAAAGCCCAATTCTAAAGTTAAATGTGTCTTTGTAAACACCATTTAGAACTTTTGTAAGCACATACTGATAAAATAATATAAAGGAACTTTAGGTATTTTCTTTTTGGTATTATTGTCCCTGTATTAAAATATATACAATATTTAAAACCATTCCGTTTCCATGCTGCCTGTTGTATGAAAGTCATAAATGTTAACAGCAAGCAAGGGTGACTTTCCATAAGAATCAGTGGACAGTACAGTTCTTCAAATCTCTGCAAGCTTATGAGACACTTACTGCCAGCATAACTTGGCCACAAGACATCTGCATTGTGAGGTGTAGGACTGTTATGGACATATTTTCACCGGTACTGAATATTATCCCTTCCTTGCAAAATAATGAATTTTTGTTTTTATATACATATAATGAATATAGTAATAGGATAACAGCAGCAGAAATATTAAAAGCATGTTTGTATTAATAATAATAAAACAAACTACAAAAACATTTCATATTTTTCATTTAAAGTTGGAAATAAAATAGAGAAAGTGGCAATCTATTGCACTGCAGCAGTGCATCCTGGAACTTGTAGTTTAGTAACAAGTAGAAAATGAACAATAATTGCATTCCGTTAACAAAAAATGCGCCTTCATGTATCTGATATTAAAGAACCAATAACACCAGAAAAAAAATCTAATAATTAAATGAATAGCACTTATTCCTACATATTTTGATATGTATTACTATGTGCTTGTTTTATATTGACAGTTGCAGCCATCTTTCATCTAAATAAACAGGTATATAAACTGCTCTTTTTGAAATTTTAGGTAATATATATTCAAGTAGTGACCAATTTATAAAAGATACCAGCAGCTAGCAAAGAAAATACCACATAACAATAAAAGAATACATTTTCAAGATGACATTTTCCAAAAACAGTCTAGAACTGGCATGGCAATTTTTCTGGTGATATTGGTCTTTTAAATACATTGTCATGGAAGTCTCAGAGCGGCCTTATAAATGTTCTGAACAACAGAGAACGTGCTTAAACGGATAAAGGGACAACTTGGCAACCTGACCAGGGAAGCAGTGCCCTGTGTTTGAAATGAAACAGGAAAAGAGTCTGTGATTCCCTCCTCCCTCTCCTCCTCCTGTGTGTATAGTCTGAGCTCCCAGGGAGGAGTGGACGAGAGAAGTGCTTACAGTCTCAGGGAACCATGATTCAGCGAGAGCAGGACAACCACCTGTGGGTCCCTGAGATGTTTTCCCAGCAAACATTTTATCCAGATGACAGCAGCAGCAGGAGTGCCCTTGTACATGAGATCTTAGTATACTATTCTAGACACAATGGGGGAGGCATTTATTAGCAGCTAGTTCCAAGGACACAATAAAAAAATCACTGGCAGTCTAAAACTCCCATTGATAGATTATTAAAACTCTTGGCTGCAAAGTTCCTGTAAAGAGAGTGAGGTTTTTGAAGCCCACCATTTCCCTGTTATATTTGTTGATGAATGTTGTAGCTCATGAACATAGTCATATTTTAAAAGGATGTCAATTTTTTTTTTTTGCATTTTCACTGTTATTTGTTAACATATTTGCAAATGTCAATTTTTGTTCAAAAAAATTAAAAATAATTTAAAAACATTAGTGCAAACTGACCTTCTGTTGTTAACAGCTTTTGACAATTCTTCAGAATGCAACAGACTCCCAGGATGCTTAGCAGCCCAGTGGCTGCAATACTCAGCTACACCCATTTTGCAGCATTCACCATAGGCTAGCTTCCACCTCAGGGTTCAGGGTTCTTGTTTATCTGGATGGTGAATATTAGTGTGCCATGCAATAAAAACTTTTGAACTTCTCACACAATGCAGTAACTGCTTAATCGGCATACATTCACGTACATTGTTTAACACTGTTACTTAACAGCACCAGTGCTAGGATTTAATGGACAATGTTTATACCTGCTCCTTGGAACTATCCAAAATGTGGCAACTTTACTCACTGTAGATCTCTGTACTTAGTGATCAGTGTGCCATCTCACTGTGGGCTCCTACTCTTACAAGCACTCTCCAGTTTGGGACTGTAGTGCTGGAGACCACCAGGAAATAAGAAATCAATCAAAATATTTTCTTCTGGTCATGATTTTATTGTGTCTATCTCCTTTATTATCTACTTACCCCTTACTGCTTTACATATATTCAGGAAGGTGCATGCAAGATTCCCCTATGTCATTCCAACATGTAAAGCACTACTTTGTGTTGAACAATCTGCTAGTCCTAGCTAACACTTCTCAAATTCTCTACTACAATAGACATATCCTATTCCCTAGGATTCTATCCCTTTTTGACAGGTTCCTAAAGGAACAGTACAGTCTGATTAGTCAAGATCTAAATATGTAAAATGTACACAGTTAACACTTTGGGTGAAATTTACTAAACTTGAAAAGGTTGATTTCAACCTTTTCAAATTTATTCCCTATAAATATTGGTGTTCGGTAAATATCGTTCAATTTTTACCGATAGAAACATATCAATCAATATTTACCAATCCAACACCATTTACAGGGAATAAACTCGAAAAGGTTAAAGTCGACCTTTTCGAGCTAACTAAATTTCGCCCTAACCGTAACATACTTGATAATGTTTTTTAGTATACTTGTGTTATTACACTTATTAAACATGTTTTTCTCTGCTGTGTTCACAGAGGAAAATGAAATGTCAGGTGAAATGAAGAGAGATAAAGTAAATGCTCCTTTAAATGTTGCCTGTATAACCCGGAACAAAATATTACACCGTCTTAACATGATTAAAATAGATAAATCACCTGGTCCAGACAATATTCACCCTAGGGTCTTAAGGGAATTATGTACAGTCATAGACAGACCATTATTTTTTTAATATTTAGGAACTTTATAATGACAGAGACTGTACTGTCCTCCTCTGAGAGCAGCGGCTCTTGATCTGACAGTCAGATAACTCCTCCCTGAACAATTCACAGACACTGGAGCTGGGTCC
>JAKJJM010003464.1:0-15408 GCA_021901965.1 Pipa carvalhoi
AAAGACTGCAAGGACAGTGCAGTTTTCTGGTTCAGCGCAAGGATTCGTATTCAATTGGATCATTTGGACTCTATTATTGGATATTTATTTTTTGAGGCGCCTTGGATATTGCACGGCCCATTTTTTTGGTTTCGTGTTTTAGCAGTGTCAAACATAAGTCTGTAAATCATGTTGTCCACAAATGCAGAACAAATTAAACAAAAGGGATTGTAGGGGCCACAACGATAGTTTTCAGACTTGTCATACATTGCAAATCAAATATTAAAATGTTTTGTTAAGTCAATGTTATAAACATGTTCTCCATCATTTAGTGTTATTTTGATTAGATGACTCCACAAACTGATTACCAATAGAATAAAAGGGGTGTGGCACTTATACTTTTTTACATTTAATGGGGCGAGTATATCCAGCGTATTAGTAATCTTTCTTTCACCAGACATAATTAAGTATAAATAGTGTGCTTTGAGCACTGGACATTATTTTAATATCACTTGAATTAGTTTACATAAGCCAGAACATTTTTAATACACAGAAGAGTCAACGGCACATAGAATTTATGTCCACAAGGGGTGCTGCTCTCTTGCTGATCTATAGTTCTTCTTATTGATAGCCAATATAGCAGACTACTTTATCTGGAAGCTATCGTTTAATATGTTTAACATTAACAGATTTTGTAAAACTGCTTTGTAGAGAAAAATCTTGTATTACTAAAGTTCTCCCAAGGCACGTTTAGTTAGTAAATATTTTTATATGAAGTTAATCAGTCAAGCCTAGAACAAACATTTCTATGGAAGATATATGTGTCAGGTTTAGACAAAACCTCTATATAATAGAAATGGTGCAAGCTGTCAGTAGATAACATAATTGGATCCTTCAGAGGAGTAGACCTAGTAATAAGGCACCTTTTATTAATATTGTTTCTATTTCAATGAACAATTACATTTACTCTGTCTAAAGCATGGATTTTTTTTTCTCATATCTAGAAAGCTGGTCTAGAATCAACATTAGCAGAAACAGAAGGTCGCTATGCTGCTCAACTCTTCCAGATCCAGAACATTATCAGCGGGATGGAATCTCAGCTTTCAGAGCTACGCTCTGACCTTGAGAGGCAACACCATGAGTATAAGACTCTGTTAGACATCAAGTCTCGTTTAGAGCAGGAAATAGCCACATACCATAAGCTCCTGGAGGGAGAGGGTGGCCAGTAAGTACTACACAGGAAGACTATCATTAAATTCCTCAAACCTAAAGCCCATGGGCTGTATATGGTAAACCAAAATGATGGTGGGGCAAGGGAATGTTCATTCCTTTGTGACTGGAGTCTAACCTTACAGCATTTTTTTTTGTACAACATGGCTCATACTTTACCAAAAGCAGACTGTCCTATTTCACATTTTAAAGGAGTATATAACGTTAGGAAACAAACTATACTCTGTAGGGGTTAGTTAGGCAAACAATGAATCTTTGCTATTGTTGATTACATCACCATCTCTTCCATGCTGAGCTGATTGTCATAACAGTCACTGAGGTTTGTAATATTTGCCACAGCATAGCACCGGGCCAAAATTCTTCTGTTCATCCTGATCTCTTTTCAGTTTCTCAGTCAGGCCTATCACAATCAACACGTACACTTATCTATGAAACGTGTTGTGTCATCAACTGCCCTATGCAATCCTAACTACCGCTTGCAATCCTAAAGAGATGTATTTCTGGTTCCATGGTTAATCAATATAACAGGATATAAATATTGCTGTGTGGCTTATTTCCACTTCCATATGATAACATGTGTGAAACTAATTTATTTATTTTGCACATTTATATAGCGCTGACATCTGCACAACTTCACAGAGATTACTTATTCACTTGAGTCTCTGCCATTTGGAGCGTACAATCTAGTTTACCTATACAATCACACACACAGAGACAGACACAGACTTGGACCAGTTTAATCAGCCTACAATGTATCTAGTATGTTTTTGGATTGTGGGAGAAAACCCGAGTACCCAGAGGAAACCCATGCAGGTACGGGGAGAACATATACAGGAGAATTCTCGTTCTCTGGTACTAGTGAATGTCAATAGCTGATTGGTTGCTGTGGGTTACTAGACTTCTGGTAAGATTGCCCAGGTTGATAAATTCCCATAATAGACTCAATGCAGATAATGTCCAGGGTAGAATCATACCCAGAACCCAGAGGGGCAATGCTGTAGTGCAAACCACTGAACCACGGCACAGAATGATTTATAGCAAAGTTAATTTAACTCTACATATTCATATATGCATTTACATTTTTTTCACAGAATTGCCACTGGAGCAAATGCAGCATCAGGTAAGAAAATGCTAAATATATCTAGGGTATATATATATAATGATTTTCTTAAAAATCTGTAATTTTTGTGGGGGCTGCAATAAGTAATCTAAAATGTATTTTATGGTTCCTGGTATAGTTTCCTTTATGTGCTATTGACTACTTTGCTGCTATCAGGTTCAACTAGAAAGTAATGTACACCAGAAAAGTGTGAGTCAGTGCTGGCAGAGTGTGAGTCAGTGCTGGCAGAGTGAGTGAGTGCTGGCAAAGTGAGTGAGTGCTGGTAGAGTTTAAGTGAGTGTGAGTCAGTGCTGGCAGAGTGTGAGTCAGTGCTGGCAGAGTGGGAATGAGTGGTGGCAGAGTGAGTGAGTGCGTGCTGGTAGAGTTTGAGTGAGTGTGAGTCAGTGCTGGCAGTGTGTGAGTGAGTGTTGGCAGAATGTGAGTCAGTGCTGGCAGAGTGTGCATCAGTGCTGGCAGAGTGTGCGTCAGTGCTGGCAGAGTGTGCGTCAGTGCTGGCAGAGTGTGAGTCAGTGCTGGCAGAGTGTGCGTCAGTGCTGGCAGAGTGTGCGTCAGTGCTGGCAGAGTGTGCGTCAGTGCTGGCAGAGTGTGCGTCAGTGCTGGGCTGAGAAATTGTAAATGGAAGAGAGAGGAAAAGGAATGAAAAAGGGGAGCTATAGTGTGGGGAAAACAAACAATAAAAAGTTGAAAAGGATTTAAAAAAAAGGTCAGAGAATGCAGACTGAGAAAGAGGCAAAGATATTTAAAAAAATGACAAGTGTTTTTCTTGTGTATGATAATTCAGCTCCACCCTGTTGTTGAATTATCACTGAAATGATGTAATACTTACATATCTTTACTGAAAAATAACTTGCAATAAAATGATTTGTCAGTGATAAGAGTTTCATTACAGGGGTACAGAATCCTTAAATTATAGTAAAAAATATCCAAAGTAATATGGCCTTTGATAGTGGTGGTTATGTAGTGGTAAGAGGATAGGAATAGGAACACCATAAGTGCTCTTCTGTTTCCCTTGAAGAATAATGTGAGTTAAAAGTCAAAGATTCTTTTTTTCCTTTCTCCCTTAGGATCCAGTAGTGTGACCACAACCAACAAGGTTCAGGCCATCATCAAGGAGGAGTCAGGTGGGAAAGTAATATCCTCTACACTTGTAAAACGCTATTAAGATCTTAATACCAACCCCAAGAGGCATGAATCACCTGACCCAGGAGCCAACTATTCTCAGAAAATGGCTGAGAGTTTGCTTTGTGTTCCACCTCCACATCTTGTAATCCCTGCGACCCACACTATAAGTTATCCTAGGCAATGTCAGATGAGAACTTCCTAGTGTGCTGGTCACTAAGTTTTGTGCTTAGGATATTGTTTTGTAGGTTTTGATTTGAAAAGCAATCTTGATCTTCAACCCAATGCAACCCTCATAGCATAAATAAAAAAAAAATTAGAGATAAATCTAAATAAATCTAATACTCTATCTGTTTTTGAGCGTTGATGGTGAATGTGCATCCTCTTTTATGGAAATAAAGGTCTTTACTGGTTATTCTGATATTTACGCCTTGTGTTTCCTTCTCAGTCAACACCTGCAAAAATCTTTTCCTAGTTATGGATGCCAGGAAGTCTGGTCATTTATCTTTTCCTGAGCCAGGTGGGGGGATATCGAATCGGTCACATTCCTGTATTTAATTTATAACTCTCTCTAAACCCTGCACAAATAATAAGGAAAAGTGTACTGATCAGAACTTTTAGTTAAGCTAAGAATCAAACTCAATCGCAGGGATATCAAGGTTCTGTTGTGCAAGTAGTCATCACTAATGTGCAAGAGCCTTTTGATTTCATTTGTACATTAAGTAGATAGAGTAAGGGTGTCCTATAACTTGGTGACTATATAAACTTTGTCCCTGGATCCTCCAGCTAACTGTACCCCTACACCAGTGCACACAGAATGGGCCAGCCAAGGTTATCTGCTCATTAAAAAGGCATTCTTATCATAGTTTGTTGAGGAACCTAATTTAATAATGTTGCTCCCTATTGCCAATGTGTGCCCGCGTGTATTTATATTTTTTTCCACTGCACTGTGAACTGTCTTTCAGACTAAGAGGCATGCATCAAGTTTCCCTTATCCTGTGAACTATTTAAGGCACACAAAAAAACTGAAAGGAAACTTGTAACCTAATGGTCAGTGTAAATCAGTTATAATCCTGCTGTAAATATTCCCACAAGCCAAGAACATTTGAGTTGTTTTTGTAAACCAATCAGCAAGTAATTCACTCTTCTCTCTTCATAGCTTCATAGCTGAAAGCAATTTTCCAAAGAAAATGCATGGTATTTAAGCAATGTGGAGCCTCATTCTACAGCCTGTGGACACGGTTGTCTTTTTTTGTGAGATAGAGTTTTCTCTACATATAAATATTACTTAATTATAGTTGTGCTTCTGTGAGAAACGTAAAGATGAAATTGCCTGGCTATTGTTGTATACAGGCTGTTTATTTATGTTGAGTGGTCTGTGGGGGTTCTGATTGGATTGCTGTTGGTCTCTGTGGATGGTCCTACTCCAAGGGAGAGCTACTGCAGATACCCCACTTACTATTTTGGGGAAGCAAGACTAGGCTACTGTACATAGCTGATTTTTTTATGAGAATGTTCTGCTATTGACCTGAAACTGGGGACATCATCAGATGTCATCATCATTAGGCATCATCTTACTATATGTGACCTTTCTCTAATAAAATGGAGTTTAAAGGAAGTGATGTCACAAGCAGCAATCTACACGTCATTTGAGTATACATGAATATGTCAGAACAATACATTCTTATGAATGACATTACTGTGAACAAAATGTATCCATTGCATCACATGAGTAGTGCATGATCCTTATGTCATACATAGCAAAAGTAAATAAAAAAATAGCTACTTAGCTTGCTTTTGTATATATATTAACATGCAAATTAAAAAAAGCTGCATATAGTACAAGAAATAAGGATCTGTGCTATTCAACTTAATTGTTTTCTATCTCATGGAACATTAATCCAGAAAGAATTAATAAATGTAACTTAAAGGATGTTTACAAGCATTTAAATTACTGCACTTTAATGTTCTGTTTGATAATTAGTGGGTTTGCCACTGAGTTAATGTTGTACATCAAGTTGTACATGGAGTTTAACGCTCAGTGCCCTGAGACAAAATGACTTAATAGACTAATTTATATGCTGACAGCTGAAAGTTGAGTAATAAGGTCTCATTATTCTAATTCAAAGTACCAGAAAAAAAAACAGATTTTATTAGGCAATGCAGGCACCTTGGAAACGATGAAACAATTCTGAAAGTATTAATGGAATGTAGAAAATGGAGAGTAAGAAAATAAACATTGTAGGCTAACAAAAAAAGCAAAAAAAAAAAACAAATAGAAATTTTATTGACTTAAGATGCATTGAAAGATGTAATCTTCACTTATACAAAAGTAAACACATACCAGAGGTGGTGACTGAAAACAGACTGACTGAGAAAGCTGCACATTAGGGTAAAGTTAAAGAGGAACAATCATTTAATAAAGAAATGAATTGACTAAACTCCTGTAAATACAACAGTATCAATCCCAAAACTTTATCATCACCCAGGGTTGGAGTGGGCAAGCAGGGCCCACCAGAGGCCCCTCACTCTGCCATGCTGTGCTGGGGGATCTGGAGCCTGCCCGGGGCCCACTCTGAATGACTGGAGACTAAGGGGGATATTTATCAAAGTTACTGAATTTGTGTAAAATAGGGAGAAAAATTCGGCATTGCCAAAATCACAATTTATTAAGCCCTTGTGACTAATTTTGTTGACGAAGAATATTCGCCAGATTGGGAGCTGGTTGCGCAAATTTTTGCGCAAAGTCCCATAATTTTTCACAATGAAAAAAGTCGCCAATATTAAAAATAGTCGCAACTGAAAAGGCATTCCATTGAAAGCAATGTAAAATGCGGTGCCATTTAATGTGGCGACTATTTTCAATATCAATGTTTTTCGATCATGAAAATTTTAAAAAACAATTTTAGTCCCCACTTCATAAATTGGTCACAATTGTAAAAAGTCACAGAAAATGTGTCAGTAAATAAGTTGAAATGACCTTTGATAAATTCCCCCATCTGCATTGTAATTATCAAAGTGCAAATTGTCCTGTGTGAATTTGCTACAAATCGACAATTTTGATAACTTCATATATTTAGCAGAGATTGCTATTCTCTTAAATTGGTAAATTCTAATGCTGGCCATATAGTTACACCCCACATGCAACAGTAATACATACGAATACAACAACATGGAATTCATTGTGTGTCAAAGTGATAATTTGTGAAGGAGTAATGACATGAATGATCAGGTTCCGGTTACTATTCCAATGAAATTATACAATATATAAATGTGATCACCAAGTAACAACCTTGGGTAGGAATCGTCTACCATTCAAATGTTAAAAACAATTATTATAATTTGGGTGAATAGTCTAAGGCGACAGTATTAGAGACCAAAATGCAACAAAATGGTGACATTGTTAAATTATCAAAAAAATCAAATTTCCCAGATGGAATTACCATTGAAAAAAAAAATGATTTATTGTGCCATGTCCACACACAGCATTTCGGGGGTACTATGCCTCCCTTCATCAGGTGCAACAAAATGGTGACAAGGTCATATTAAGCATAAATCATTCATGCCTATTGGTTGTGTATAGAACTCAATACAGAATGAGGGACACCTTCTCCTTTAAACATATGCATGTAAGGATGACATTATTTTCCTTTAATCCATTTATGGTGAATGACTCAACAATACAGCAGAAATTACTACGCAACTGTTCTGTTTATCCAGAAGGCAACATTTATAATGCAGGAAGTTCTATTGTTTTCAATATCAGTATATGAGCTACAGGAAGATCTAGTTCCAAGGATACCAGTCATGTTAATTCCCAAGCCCCTACACAATTAAATCTGTAGTTCATTCTTTGATATGACAAGGTAATTATTATATTATAAGAATTGTAAATCTGTTGCCCCCTGTGTAAAATATTGGGCCTTACTGACAAAAGTCTGAATTCATCTGTCAAATTCACCTCGCTACAGTTCTAGTTGCCTCACCAAAATAGTCTCAAATTCATAGATAGACTCCTCAAACAAGTGGACAGCAACGAACACCATTGTGTGGTGTAGTCAGCTGAACAGTAGTGGGATGCGGAAGTGAGGGAATTCACCCAGTGAAGTGCAGTGATGTCATCCTTACCATGTCCCACTAACTGTATGTAAGTGAATATTCTATTTATTTCTATGTAACCTTGTCCTTAGTTCATGTTGTCACTTAGTCGCAGTCGCCATTGTCACTTTTGAATGAATAGTCACCTATGTAACACCAGAACCCTGCCATCAACCCCCCAGTGGGTCAATTTGGAGCAGTACACCTACTCAAATTTGCTCCATCAACGGACTGCATTGCTTGCTGAATAATTGAAGTACCCGTGCACACAAAGTGATGCAAAGTGCTCCATAAGATCGAATTAGACGCATATTCGCCACATCACAGAGTTTGCTGAATAAGTGAACATGGGGAAGTGGCAATCAAATGCGAATTCAGAGCTGTACGCTACTATTCGGATTTTCGTACGTAAGACCCCAGTGAACTTAGAACAAAGGATAAGAGCAATACTTTTTAAAAATTCAACATCAAAGATAACATTTCTTACAACAACTGCCATACCAATCCAAATGTACATTTTTATTTCTTGGTGAAAAGTTTGTTTTATGATAAATGAAATATTTAAAATGACTTTTAAAATGTTTTAAGTTGTCTTACAGTCATTAGAATATACTTTACCGTTGAGAATTAATGTACTAACTTTAACCCTATCTGTATAATTTAATACAGCTCCTTAAGAATTTCCCATTTTTGTAAAATAAAAATAATCTAACCAGAGAAAGACAAAGTTCTAAACTTTAATTTTGCATCAATTCTCCTCCTTATACATTCCATATTTTATTCTATTCAGTCTTCAAGTTATTTTTACTGATGTGGAACTTTGCATTTATATGTAAAGGCTGTATCCTTCTTTGAGACATTTCTCAATAGGCTGCTAATTCTACCCGTTTCAGAATCCATTGTAAATTAGAGGGAAGCTTATAAAAACTTGCAAGTTTTTGTGAACTGCTTTTAAAGCTCATAAAACTACCACATTCCGCGTGACATATCATTTTCTAGTTTTCTTTGCTTTTCCTGCTTCAAAGGCCTTTCTGTAATTTACAAGGATATTAATAGACTCCGAGGAGTTCCGTGATCATATAAAAGCACAAAGCCGCAGAATGATCTTTTATAATACACATGACAATTTTGGAAAACAAAATAAAATACATTTACACCTCGAAACCTGTTTTATCACTTGATAAGCATTGTTGATAGTACAGCTCTTCTAATTTCTTTTCTAGATTTAACTCTTGTGCCATTGTATCACCCAGAATACTTTAGTCTAAGGCTGTATTGTTACACTGTAGCTTGTTTGGAAAGACTATGGGCGAAATTTATAAAAGTCGAAAAAGGTCAATTTCAGCCTTTCTGATTTTTATCGATGCTAAAAAAACAGGTGCCAATCGAAAAATAGCGATCGATACTTTTCGATTGATATTTTTCAATCTGTAACTGCTGGGAAAACACTACAAAGTGTGCCAATTTATTTTCTGTCCTATATAAATCAACAGAATCGAAAAGTCCAGTGAATTGAAAAAATAGCGTCAAAAAGCATTGATAAACGACAAAATATAATAAAAAAGTTGAAATGGTCTTTATAAATTTCCCCCTCACTTAGCTACCTTGGGTATGTGAAAGTGAGAGATAGTGATCAATGAATCAGTAAAGTCAACAGAGCAATCATATCATATACAGAGCCATGCAACATTATTTAGACCCTTGACCAATTCTCTAATTTTATTAAAAAAAGAATAAGTATTCAGTAGTTTTGTAATGTGCTGTGTACTATCAGATTTGTTCCTCCGTTTGTCCACATTATTTCTTTTGATTGTATTTTAAGGTTGGTACTTAATGTAATGGTTATTGGTAGAGGCATTTCCATGGGTAGACATTCCAGGTTACAAGGCATTCTCTTATAGCAGAGACCCATGATATCCCATAGCAACAACCTTTGGAAGATCTGAAGAACATCAACGTCAATAATGCTACACCTCACTTTAAACATGTAAAGTTGTAAGTACACGTAAGCTTTCTGTAAGGAGTTTTAACATCTGTGCAATAAACATAACTTTAATGGGATGTAATGGCATTTATGGCTATTTTTTTTTCAAATGCAGCAGAAAAATAATGAAAGGGTAGTGTACCAGTATAATTATACTATGTATCAGGCTAGAAAAGTCCTTTGTGTGTAAATGGGCCGTAAAATGTCACTTGTTGGAAGGGTGTATCTTAGAACTTTTTTTTTTATAAGAGATATAAAATTGTATTGAGAAAAACAACACATTTTGAGGGTTTCTTTTGTTTCCTGAAATGTACTGCATAATTTTGATATGTTTTATTGAGAAACTAGGCCACCAGACAAGCACCACCCAAAGTAGTGATATAAAAGCGATACCATGCAACCCCAAGTGTTACAAGAAAATTCTATCCACTTCAATAAAATTGTGCAGGCACTATGAGCATCAAGCAAAACCACATGTCTTCATCTGGATCCCTTCATGGATTAGGTGGAGGGAGCTCTGGTGTTAACCATGTTTCTCATGTGCTCTCAAGTGTATCTTGCCAAGCACCCAGCCTTCGGAGTCTTGGAGGCCAAGATCTATGCACATCCCTTGGCTATGGAGGCCTTGGAAGTTCCTTGGCAGGAAACATTAGCTTAGGTCATGGAAGAAATCTTGGAAGTTTCTCTTCCTTAGGTAGTGTCAATGGTGGAGCCTGTAGTAGCTTCATGATTGATAGTAGGATAAACATTAGTGAGAAAGAAACCATGCAGCTTCTGAATGATCGATTGGCCAACTATCTAGATAAGGTTCGTTCACTGGAACAGGAAAATGCCAATTTGGAGAAGAATATTAAAGAATGGTACAGCAAACAAGCTCCCTACACTTCTCCTGATTTCCATCACTACTTTCAAATAATTGAGGAACTTCAGAATAAGGTACGTTATCATATATTCACCTTATTTATGCTACAATTTTTTTTGCATTATACAGAAGTGAATTTTAGGATCTAATTGTAATATTTAATTTAGTATAATAGAAAACCTAAAATGATCAACATAATATTTTCAAGCATGTTGATAAAGCTCTTTTGAATGTGTTAATGAATAAGTACTGTAGATGAATTTCATGTTTATGCAGATTTCTTCTCAGCATGTTATTTACAGATCACATCTATATCTTAACTCAATTTCAGATTCTGAATTCAAGTAAAGGGAATGCAAACATTGTTCTCCAGATTGATAATGCCAGACTTGCAGCTGATGATTTCAAAAACAAGTAAGTTTCTTCTGGCTTTAAAAAAAAATGAAAAATCTCAACCGTTTTTACTGATCATTTATCGTGCTTTAATTCCTTTTTATTTATTTACCTCCCATAATGCTCTGGAATCATATCATTTTATTAGTTCTATTGAAACAATGGCATCCATTTTAGTTTTGTTTTAGGACAAGCCATTTTTTTGATTATTTAAACATATTATGACATTTATAGATATGACACTGAAGCTGCTGTCCGCATGATGGTGGAAGCAGATATAAATGGTCTACGCAGAGTCCTGGATGAACTTAACATGACTAAGGCTGACCTAGAAATTCAGCTGGATACACTGAATGAGGAATTGGCTAATCTAAAGAAGAATCATGCTGAGGTAATGTAATAAATCGATGAGAGAAAAGTAGGTCTATTAAATGACATCAGCCAAAAAAGGCTATTTTCTTTTATTAAAATGAATTCCCCTCACCAAAAAACATCAATTAAAGAAAAAAACTTTTTCCCAGCATGCCCTTTTCTTGGTTTCTATATAATACTTACTACTTACTTTTGTTACAATCCTAGCCTTTATAATTAGTTTCAGATCTTTCTTCTTATACTGAACAGGATAATATATATCTTAGAATTACTGGGACAAAGGACACTAAATGGGGTAGGGGATATATAACAAGGATAGAAATAATTTTCACACACTTTTTTTGATGACATCAGTATGTCTGGTTCCACACCTACAATATGGCTCTTTAAGACAAGCAGTATACAAGGCTACATCCCACATTTTGTTACAAAAGCGTAACTTTACTGTGGCAAAACAGGTTGTTGTAGGCTCATTTGTCACAGTGTAAAGTAATGCTTTGTTGTGGTTTTAACCACAGAGTTAAATTGTAATTTAAATTAAAAAAAGTACATGTAGCCTTGCCCTTAGGAGCCATTTTTTTTCAGTACTGAAAAAAAGGTTAAATTAAAAGACTTCCCTTAAATGTCAGTGTCACCAACCATGTTGTTCATAGTGTCCTTGCATTGAGCAAGAATGTTATTCCACTTAGAAGATATAAGTATAAGGGGTCGATGTTATTTCCCCTCTATGATTTTTGTCCTCATGCTCCCATCAAGTGGTGGAGGTAAGTTGAACAATGGGTTTTATTTACAATCTGTTTCTTATATGAAGGATGAGAAGTTCACTCAGTGTCTGGTGGCCTTGATTTAATTTCATTTAATTAAGTACTGCGTTCAGTAGTTCAAAACAACATTAAAGCTTTGTATGTTCTAAACTGTCATTAATTTCTGCTTGAGATCACTTGTATATTTGTGATCACCTCCTTATTTGTTTATTTAGGAAGTATCTTGCCTGCAGTCTCAGCTGGGTGCAAGGGTGAATGTGGAAGTCGATGCTGCTCCAGCTGTTGATCTACACAAGACCTTGTCTGAAATAAGAGAGCAATATGAAAGAATTGTGGAGAAGAACAGGAAGGAGGCTGAGAATTGGTTCCTCAATAAGGTGATGGAAAACACTAATCTTAGCAAAAGGATAGTGTCATTTACCTTGGAACATGTAATAACAACTGCTTACTATAGAGATGTCACACCTCTGTAATTTCACCAGAAAGATGCAAGGTTAATGCTTTGATGAAAATCATGGAAGACACGAGAGGGAAAAGAGGCCAGGCATAAAGTGATGTGTTGGATTTAGTAATAGTGGTTAACCTAACCAATCCCAGAGACTAGGCTATTGCTAATATCTAGACTAGAAGAGTTTTTTTTAGATAAACCAGCAAAGATTGCCTAGATGTTGCGCCCAACCCATTTACTGTATTTGTAGGGAGAATTTTGTGCATGACATACGACATGAAAAAAGCCAGTGTTGTAAAAGGACTAACTCGAAGCACCTCCTGTGTAATTTTCTATACCAGTTACTATAATGAAAGGATTATTTTTTTATTAGCCCTCATTGATCATTTTAAAATGTGTCCAGTCTCCTACAATCTGCTCATGTTCACTATCCACTTCCTTTTCATTTCAGTTTGACCTAAATGTTATTACACATTCTAATTCAAAGTGTTGCAGCTCTAGAGGTTTGTATAAGTTTTCTAATGTTTGCATGGCTGATATCTCTGTGATAGCTGTGAGTATATGCTTTTTCTAGAGTGAGGAGCTGAACCAACAAGTGACATGCAATGCACAGCAGCTACAGACGTTCAACAACGAGGTCATCCAATTAAGACAAACTGTCAAGAACCTGGAGATTGAACTGCAGGCTCAAAATAGCATGGTACTTACAATGTGCAATGTGGTACATAAAATGGGTGAAACAAGAAGGTTGGTTGGGCTTCACAGCATGCAAGTCAACATTTTCCAGATTGTTCTTCTTATTTATTATTTAGAAAGCAGCCTTGGAATGCACATTGGCAGATACAGAGTCCCAATATGGTGCCCAGCTCACCCAACTGCAATGTCTGATCAACAATGTAGAGTCACAGTTAGCAGATCTCAGATTAGATCTGGAGAGACAAAACCATGACTACAAAGTACTCATGGATATGAAGTCCCGTCTAGAACTGGAGATTGCAACATACAGACGTTTGCTTGATGGAGAGGACATTCAGTAAGTAGACTGTGCTTGAAGTATTAATTTATAAACTCACTGACTTGATTAGCTTGGATTATGTGTATCATTATCTATCATTAATCCTACCTTGATGTTCAAATCTCTGGATGTTAGTAAGGATTTCATTTGTTTGTTGGAGTTTCTAATTTTAAAATGTCCCCCTAACAGCCTGGGCTCAAGGATCTCAAAAGATATGAGAGATATCAGCTCTGGTGACTTCAGTCATTCCGACAGACGTCATTCAAGGACAATGACAGAAGACAACAAAGAAGGATTCTCCTGTGCTAAGTGTGACTAGTACCAGTTACTTTTAATGTTGCTTTGTGCCTACACAGCTGAACTCCAGTGCTAATTTAGCTTTATAGAATGTAGGCTTTTCTCTATCTTTGCAAAGCAAAACAAAAACTACTTAAAAGAACAGTAACACCCAAAAAATTATAGTGCCTCCAATTCATTGATATATATTCAAACTGTGCATCCAAAAATTATAACTTGTGTCTAGGAAGTATGATTTTTAGCTGTTTAGCTTTATAAATTGGGCTTTTGGGCACACGTCCTGAATATGTATTATCTAAAGCACCATACAAAGGAATGGGGCTGGTTGAGGTCTAACTATGACTGCTATCAGTAAAGATAAAAACAGACAAAACAATAAAATTCATGAAATTAACTTCAAAATAACATTTTTAGAAGTGCTGTATTAGAATATGTGCCATATGAATACACATTACAGTTTGTATTTTTTGGGCATTACTGGTCTTTTATCTAAAAATGGGGAAGCTTTTATTTAGATTCTGCTGAGAGGTAAAGGAAACATATATTTGCTTTTATATAAATATCTTGTACACCAAAGGCCTAGATAAGAACCCTAGGTTTCTGACATAAAATGTATGACTGGGTCCTCTGTTTTACCACACATTGTCCCAATTATCATTTTCTTTAATCCCCTCCCACGTCAAATTATACACCTTATCTCTTGCTTCTGGGATAGTGGTTTGGATCCTTTTATTCTACAGTTATCTTTTTGTGGACGGAGAAAGATCTTTTGCTAGGTCTAGTGAAACTGAATTAAAGTCAAATACATACTCCAAATACATACGTACTATGTATTCATAACAATACAAGATTACATAAATGTATATACAAGTTTTGTATAAAACTTGGAATAACAGAAAAAAAATGATTTGTGAAAGATATATTATTGTCTTTTGCTGGTGTCCTAATAAATGTAACCCATCCCTACAAGAAAAAGGGTTAATATTACCTATAAATAAAAAACTAAATTTACTGACTCACAAAACTTATCTAACAGTTCAGCTCTGAAATGTTCCTTAACTACATCCATTTCTTGTATCTGCATTAAACTTTAACTGTCAAATTTCATAATAAATCGTTCTTTTGCAATGGAAGAAAGAGTAACTTTGTCCGTGATTTTGTGTTCTCTGTTATGTGGGAATAGCTTTATGATTGGTTACCCAATCTGCCAAGACTGTATTTAAAACAAGAGAAAATGAAAGAGTAGATGTAGTGGTGCAAGAATGTACTTGCTTGAGATACCATTTGCAGAGTAAAACAATAATAATCAGATTAGATAGGGATTTACATAATGGTAGTCCTTATCTGTAGACTACTGTATCTCAGCACTACACTAAAACATAAAGAGTAAAACAATGATGTAATAATGAAGCTAGCAACATTTAGAAGTTTGCAATAAAATATAATGATAATGAATGTCAATATAAAGACTAGCAGTAGGTACTCACTTTCTTCCTCTTCAGTGGTGAGCAAATTTTGAAAAAGAAATGACGCTACTATGTCTCCCCGGTCTGCAAGACCTATTGTTCAGATATTATAAAAAAAAAAAAAAATAGATATTTAAAAAGATACAAGAGGAGGGTTTAGGACAGTGATGGCTAACCTATGACACGCGTGTCAGAGGTGACACACCGAGACGTTTTTGCTGACACACATCATGGTGCTGTTCGTGCCGTGCTCTCAATAGG
>JAKJJM010003479.1:0-13043 GCA_021901965.1 Pipa carvalhoi
CTTCCCCCCGCCCCCCCCCCCCCCCCGGACTGAGCGGCCCTCGGCAGGCATGCAAAGGGCCAATGGGGCCCTTGGCAAAAAATAATTGCCCACCCCTGGTCTAGCTGAATATTATGATTAACTTTATATATGTTAATATTGATTGTATTTCTTATTTTATTTTAAGATCCCCACTTTCTTAACAACAAGGAAATGTCCGATGTCACATTTGTCGTGGAAGGAAGGCCTTTTTACGCACATAAAGTCTTACTATTTACAGCGTCGCCCAGGTAACTAACGAAATCATTTGTGATGTATTTACTAATGGTGCATTTTGTACTTCCCGGCAAAATAAATTGCTTTCTGGTAATTTCTGACGTATAATAAACCCGAGCCTTGGGTGGAATATAAATGGAAAGAGATAATAGAAATTATTAATAAAAAAGGTTGTATGTTTATTTTCCTAAAAACGTTCAGTTAAACACGTGTGTGAGGTTATTCTGCAAGTAGGCTTTATTTGTGGGCCAACATCCACTTACTAATGAGTACAGTACAAAATATCTATTAATTGTAATGTAAACAGTGCCTCCTGTGGACAAACAATCATGAAATGTGCTAAATTGCTTAATTGGGCTCCCAAGTAACAACTTTTGAACTAATCGTCTCTCTTGTATGGGCAGCACCCTATTTTTTACTCATCAATAAATAACATGGACAATTTTTATTTTATTGGAATCAATAACTGGATAGTATAATGCGTTTTAATGATTAAAGGAACCATAATATAAGCGTAAGCGTTGTACTATGATTTATTTTTGTACCATGTTTAAAGCATTGTTTTTATTTTTATTTTTATTCATAGTTTCTTTGTTAGATAAACCTCTCCTCGGTAGGGCAGGTGGCTGCTTACCTGCAATTCTGTGATTGTTTTTTTTTTTTTTTATATAATACTCCAAACTCATCAGGTGCAGAGGAAGTAGGGAAAAGAGGAGGTGGCTTCTGTAAAGAACTGACTATACGCTGATCAATCAGTTAAAATCAGTAAATAATGTCTATTACAAAAATTATGTTATCAGTGACAATTTACAAGGGTTAATAACTGGTATGAACTTCATTGTCCCTTTAAATAACATCCAGGTTTACCAAAATATGTGTTATAGATGAGAAATAATTGCATTGATAAAAACCTGAGCTGGGAGTTTGTATTTAGTACATAGGACCTTGGAAGAAGCTAATATCTTTTAAAATAGTTTGTTTGTTGTTTATATTGTGTTATGGAATCAGTAGCGGGAGCGAACTGCTTAAATTAAACGCCTTTCCTCAGCTGCTGTGACACCGTTTAACCTCTCCACTTAATTTCCATAATGAATTATCCTAGCTAGGGACACCGTATCTAAATCAGAGAGGGGAAATTCAGTTTTATATGTCCCATAAATTGCGCATCTGGCCACATTTTGGCTGCCATGCTGTGCTGGTAATTTTAAATAAGGTGCAGAAAAGTGCAAGCTCTCTATTTGAAGCGACTGGTCCTCCGTAACGCGCTGCGTTATCTGCAGAAAATGACTGATGTAAAAGGGGAAGATGCCATCTTTGTGATACACTGATGCGCGAGACTCTTTTTTTATGTTTTTCTAGATTTAAAGCGCTTCTCACTAACAAATCGTCTGTAGAAAACAGCTGTATCGAAATTAACTATGTGAAATACCACATATTTCAGGTAGGCAAATAAAGGTTTGATTGGTTACGTGATTTAGGAATGACGGGGCCTATTTTCCAATCTGAGAACTCTGCGAAAACAGATGTTTACTTCACCATTTTTAGCGGAAAAGAAAACACAAGTAAAAACTACAATTTAGCATTGCCAATGTGTAGCATTTGTGTAGCAAAATTTCACAGTTATTTTTAAGTAAGAATATGCATTTCTCTGCAAAAGCTGGAAAAACTGCAATTTTCATTTCCGTTGAAAATAGCCTGATATTTTTTTTACCACTTAATAAATGTGCCATGATCATAATATACGTATATGAACACTAAAGTTAGCATTTACAGTGCAAAATCCTTTTTATTGCTAATACAGCTCCTACTATAATCTCTGTATGAAGAATTCTGTTTGACGCCAGTTAGTCTCGCAGGGTTCCGACCGGTCACACCTGATTGGAATCTGCATTGCGTCTGGCTGATTAAAGGGAAATGGAATTGTTACAGAAATGTCTTATTGAAAATGTTTTTAATATTTATAAACTATTTCCATTACAAACATGGATAACCCAGCCTACGCATGTATGTAATAAATATTAATTCGGAGGGTTTAGCTCTCCTTTAAATATACAGCTAACGCTTATGTTTATAATAAATGGCCGAGAGAAAACGCAGTGCTGTCTGAAGTAGGAGAAAGATGATAATGTTTTAGTATATGAAAAATAAGCGTATTATCAAGAATCACAAAGTGCACTGGGGGTTGTTAATACCTGCTAAAAATGTAACCATGCTTCTTCTGTTCAGAAGTTTACAGTTTTTAAGGGTATATATTTTTTAATACTCAGTGCTGGGTTTCACCTGGAAACTCGGGGTTTGCAAAGGAAAGATCAGGTATCCAGGAAACCCTCAAGTTCTCTGGCCTAGAGGCAAAACTGGAAGCCCCGCCCCTTCCCACTACAAACTCCACCCCCTCCCACACAAATCCCACCCCTTTAGCCCAATAACCCACCCAATAGTTTGTCAGTTGATTACCCCCACACATACACACGAGGACAAAATTGGCATCATTAAGCTAAGTCCCCTGTCTACTACCATGTTTCCCTGAGAATAAAACAGGGTCTTATATTAATTTTTGCTCCTAAAGATGCACTAGGTCTTATTTTCGGGGAAACAGGGTAGCATGTTACTTTGGGACAGAGGGACTCCATAGATTCCCAGGTATGCTAATATATATATTTATAGTAGGTCTAAAGTTTTTTGGTAGGTCAGTCTCCATTTGCCCTTTAGATGCAAAAAAGGTCGAGTAGGTTTTACCTTATGTGTCAGTAATTACAATGGAAATGAACTGTTTTTACATGGCCAAAAATCACCCACGTTTGCCTTAAAATAAACTTAGTCCACTTTCATTTAAAAGTGAGGTCAAAAGGTAAACTTTGGCCAAAAGGCTAAAATATAACTTTTAATGCCCCAAGTTTGTTCCAGCATGTACAGGTTATGAGTAAATATTCCGGAGTTTGTTAGACAAAATACATATATATACAAATGTCTTGCTTCCCGAATATGTATTATCTAAAGCTCCATACAAAACAGATAGGAATGGGTTGGCTTTGATTAACCAATACATATAATATGACCGCTATCAGTAAAGATATAAAATAAACAAACAGACGGAAAGCAATACAATTCACAAATTTAACTAAAAGGATTATTTTTTTCTTTTGTCCATTTTCCCTCTTTCTTCCAGTTGGTTATGCAGTACTTATACTATGGAGGTACAGAATCACTGCTCATTAAGAACAGTGAAATCATGGAGGTAAGATCGATATTAGGAAACTCAAGTGAATTGTATGTTTATCGCTAATGGAAAATTGTCATTGCACTTTTTTTTTTATTATTTATAGTATATTTTCTGTAAAATACATTTTGGAACGTTAAATCCAATCGCCACTATAATGATGTTTTAATTTCCGCCCGCCAATAAACAGCAGTTCGGCAGTGCTTTATGGCATTTTCCTGTCTCCGTCAAAAAGATCCTCAATCTGGAAAACGAGATCCCCGCGGGAGGTGATCCTATAGAGGTCTTTCCGACTTTATTAAATTTCGCCCCTGGTTTATCGAATGATTTAACTACAGCAACAATAAATTAGATACTGCTTGGAAAGGGGTTTTAGATATGAAAACCATCCAGGACAGTTTGAAGATGAAACCGTTCTCTCCAGCCATAAATTCTACTAAGGGCAATGGCCAACAAAGCGTCTTGACATCAATGTTTAAAGCCAGAAGAAAACTGCTGACAAAACAGGCCACATCCCATTGATTTCAGCGATGGTCGCGCCAAATCAAACTCGCAAATTTACACGCGAGCAGTTACTGCCTCAATACCCAATTTGCATTATGTTGAGAGATGGTTTTGATTTGGATACCACTGAGATCAATAGGACACTGTGTGCCTGCATTTTATTGCTGTTTCTACACTGGCTTTAAACGCAGTGTCAAATTGCTAATCAGTCATCGTCCTAGGGGGCTTATTTATCCAGCTGAGAAGTGGGTGAAAATGAAAATGCGTTCTGCCATTTTTACTGAAAAAGGAAACAAAGATGGAATTTTGAATGTATTTTTCTCAGTTTCTGCATAAAATGATGGAATGCATTTCCCGTTTTTGTTTCTCAGTTAATTATGTACCCTAAGGAGGACATTTACTAAAGTTGAAAAGTTTTTCAACTAGTAAATGCAAGAGAAACAGCCTATTTTTATCAATATCGCTGTTTTCTCCTATTTACTAAGCTTTCCAAAGCCAGTTTTAATCGGCCAAAAGAATTCTTCACCCTCAGGCTGTTGTAAACCCATTCTTTCCTATGGAGATGGTTTTATCACTTGCCAAAGCCCAAAATGTCTTCCCATTGAAAACGAATATCAATATTGCTCTGTAATGGAACCTCATAGCAAAACACTGCAAAGTGTGCCCGTGTCAGCTGACTGATATTTATCAATAACAATTCATTTTGATGGAGAAATATTTTTATCGACCCTTTATAAATCAGGGGAATCGAAAAGTACAGAGAAATGAAAATTGACATGAAACTAATAAATACAGTCAAAATGATCTTAGTTAATATCCCCCTAAATGTCAATTTGACTTGGACCACTGTTGATGCATAAACACTTTCATTTTCTTAGTATCACTACTGCCACCCATATCTAGACCATGTCGAACTATGCATTGGATTTACAATTTGTCATTTTACTTTTTTTTTTTTCCTGTGTTTTAGAAATGTACTTGTGTCATTTTGGGTCTTTCTAGGCCCCTTGTAGTCCCCGTAATAATAATATTAATCTTTCGATTATTTCTTTCATTTCAGTTGTTGTCGGCTGCCAAATTTTTTCACTTAGAAGCTTTACAACGTCACTGTGAGATAATCTGTGCAAAGAGCATTAACACAGAAAATTGTGTGGATATTTACAACCATGCAAAGGTAAGTTAGAAAGGGAAGTTCCCACATAAAGAAACAGCAAAAAAAAAAAAGTGACTCATTTGGGCTGATATACCAGTTGTTCCTGTGCATTACTTGTAACAATATTGTGGGATTTATTTTTTTTGGTGTAGTGATCTTTCCTTTTTTGATTGTCATATCCTTGCTGTTTGCAGACATATATGATCAGTGGCATCAACAAACCCCCCAGTCAGTGCCGTTGTTTTCAGCAGAATTTTATAGATAACATATTTGCAAAACCCATGTCAAAAAGGTTGTTACAAAATAGAAACAGACAAATCATACAGAATGATCTAGAATTTTTAGAAATGCACGCTTGGGAGGGAGTTAATAAGGAAAGGATTATAATGTATGTATAATTTTATTTATAAAGCGCCACAAATTTACGCAGCGCTGTACAATTCAGCAACACAAATACAATACAGACATGGGAAAATAATAGTATAATACTCTTGTAGTCTGTTTTATTATCTACATTGATTTCTTTTGTTTACACCCTTAAATAAGCTGGGAAGAGCCCTACCATTTTACCGTTATCATCCAGTGATAAATGCACCGAATTTGCAAAGTGTAGGAATTAACTTGAGAAATCTTTGTTTCTCGGTGATACTGTCCTTTTTTAGAAGAACAACGACTCTTATTATTGAAATATATTTTTCATGCTTTGGATGTTCCAAAAAAAAAAATATCTACAATCACTTTGCTATCCAAACATTTCTTCAAAGAGACTCATCACTGAAACCCAAATCAAGTCTAGAATGTATATGTTGGTTAAAGAAATGCAATTACAAAAACCTAAAAAATACATAAAATAAAAACCGTCTGTGAAGGTTTTTTTTAGCATCAAAAGCCTTCATAAATCTACACTGACATATCCTGTACTATTACATGGAATTAGAAAGTTATCTTGATCAGATGTAGATCTAAGCAGAGCTGGACCATAGGCCATCTGGCCAGTCCAAAAAATAGTTCCTTGGCAGGCCCCCCTTAATGGGACATTGTAACATAACATGTCATCACACACAAGGCGTCCTTGTCCATTTTTCTAAAAGCAAATGTAATTTATCTATTGGGTAAACAAACCTACTCCCGTTGTTAATCGAACTTTAGATATTTGTGAAGTTCCTCAGAAAAACCCAGAAAGTACAAGTCAATCAATGTAACTCACCAACAGGGGCAATCATTTATACAGAGGTCTAGTAACCCATAACAACCAATCAGCAGTCAGCACAGCATCATAAAAGACAACTTCTGATTGGTTCTTTTAGGTTACGAGACTTTTGTAAAGTATGCCACTGTTGATTCATTTCCCTGTATCTATTTAAAAAAATGGAAGACAAATGTGATTATAATCTGAAATCACGAAGCAGGGAACCTCTGTCTGAAATATTAAGAAATATCAATTGGATTTACCAAATCTAATTTTCTTCGCTTAACTCTGTCTATTTTTCTCCACAGTTTCTTGGGGTGCCTGAATTGTCGTCCTATTGTGAAGGTTACTTTTTGAAGAACATGATGCTTCTTATTGAAAACGAAGCCTTCAAACAACTTTTGTATGACAAAAACGGTGAAGCAACAGGTCAGGATGTCCTAGGAGACTTACAGAGGACGTTAGCAACAAGAATACAATCTATTCACCTATCTTCTTCCAAAGGATCTATAGTATAGAGATATCCAAATCCGGTGGACATTGTGTAGTGTTTACTCTCGAACAGCTTTCACGAAGATAAGATTTTCGCTCGATGAAAATTTGTTTCTTTTTGCTGGCCTAAGGCTTCACAATTTGGAAAGAAAACTTTTGAAAAACAGATTAAACTTTTTTTTAATGCCAACTCAGAAGATTGCTCTAGTTTTATTGTGAAGAAGCGAAGAACGGACTCAACATATCTATAAGCAAGAAAATGTACTTTAAAAAAAAAAAAAAAAGAAAATTATATGTGTATAAAAATGGACCTTGATGTAAATTTAGATGCCCTATTTAAAATTGATATTTCAAGTTCTCGCAACGGTATTGCCTTTTTCCCTCTATGTGCATAAGTAATTAAAAAAAAAAAAAAAACAACTCTATAGTCGATAAAGTTTATCAAGGTTGAAATGTTCAAAGTATTAACCGTCCGATGAGAAATTTGAAATCAAATTTTTAAACAAAGAGACTTTTTAAAGTTTTCGTAAAAAAAAAAAAAAAAAAAAATTTTTGAAAAAAAAAAAAGTCGTGGTGGTACTGTAACTTAAAAAAAGATTCCTTAAACGCTCTCTTTTACGTTCCTAAAGTTGGATTCGATAGATACGGCTTTTTTTTTTTATAATTTAGTCCTTGGATGTTTTTGTGGATATGTGTATGGCTGTTTTAATCTTCTCTTGGTTCAGTCATTCCCAGAAGGGCAAGATTTAAAAGAAAAACAAGGGGTACTGTTGATATTAAACTCATTAGAACAGGAAAAAAAAAAACCAACAAAAAAAATTTTTTAGAAATTGGCATGTCAGTAGTAATTTTCAGCAAATTAAGAACACATGCATTTGCATGGATTGATCATTGTGTTAATTTTTTTTTTGCCAAGAAATATGCAGTTTAATAGTAAAAAAAAATTCCATTTGTGACGTACATAGAAAAATCTGCTTTGTTTCACTGTGAATATGTTGTTGGTTGTAGATCTTAGTTTTCCCATCGCATAACTTCATAATGCTGAATTGTTCCTCTGTTCTTGTAATATAAGATAATTATGTTTTATTGCATTGTAGAGAGAAAAAAAAACCTAGTATGTCACAGTATTCTTGTAACACAAAGCCATACGGATCATTACTATAATTCACTTGTCCATTCTCGTTTAGTTGGTTCTCTGGAATACATCAATGTCAACAAAAGGTCCTTCACAAGTATGTTTTGTTGTAAAACTCAGATTAAGTTTGTTTGTGCGATGTCAGAAAGACAAAGAATTGCATAGTGCCACATTTCCCAGACCCCATAGCTTAGCAATTGGTTTGCATGTTCAAATCGATGTTAAAACCTGTGAATCTTTGGCCAATTACATTAGATGAATACCTTCCATGGCAGACCGGTGCCATCCATCATGCATACCAGCATGCCACGTTTACATTTAGGGCTTTAATAACGGTAGATATTATCATCTGACAATGCGATGTAATTTTTAGTACATTGTTTGAATATTAATGTCTGGTGCTGTTTGATGTTTATGGCTTAGAGGGATCTCAGTTACACAGGTATTAGGGTATCTAATAATATCACATGAAGCTGTTTTATAGCTTTGATCAGTAAATAATTTCAATACATGCCTGGTCACTTTGTTAATGACATATCCAATAGATCACCAATAACTGCCTAACGTACATGCTATTTACAATAAAGGAAAGACGATGGCATGAAAACCAACCAATAAATTTCAACACAATTTGTCAACATTTGAAATGTCATAGAATGTTGTCATAAGTCCTTGGTTATGTTCTGTAAATATTGTATAATGCTGAAATGCTGATATAAGAGATGACTTGGAGCCCCTTGTGGCTTACAAATATAATTAATAATAATAATACAATTCTGGAGTGTTTTCATATCAGACTTAACATACACATTCTTTGATTTGTATGTTACCCAACAAACCATGCTGCTTGAGTTCATTTTAATTAAAAGGTTGAAAGTCTGAAAAATCAAATATGTGCAGTAACAGAGTATGATGTTATCCGATTTAAAAAAAGTTATCAGTGGTGACATTTTGGAACTGTTTCTTATTTGCTCTCGTTTTGCTAAACGGTTGCTTGGGAACCAGCCATCAGTTTGTGTTGTTGTTAGGTACCGTTGACTGGATTCTGACTAGCATAGCAACCCTATGTACAACAGAACAAAACACAACCTTGCATCATCCTTACAATTTCTGGTATGTTTTAGTCTAATTCTTGCCACCACTGTGTTAATCTATCCTGTAAAGTTCCCTCTGCTCTTTCAAACACCTTCCACTTTACCAAGCGTGATGATTAAAGACCATGATCCTTTCTTACAACATATCCAAATGATGCAAGACTGAGTTTTGCCATCCTCACCTCTAAGGAGCATTCTGATTCTGATTCTTCCACAACACTCCTGTCTGTTCTTGCAGCCCATGGGATATTCAACATTCTTTCGCCATCCGTTTACCATCCCACATTTATATGCTATAAATACCCTACAGCATCTGAGCTAAAATTATTTATATTTCATTGCGGTTTTCAGAACAATGGGAGTACTGACACGGTCATGGATTTGCTATGGGAATCCACCATTTAATAAATAAGGAGTAGAGAATCGGGGAGTAGCCACCCATATTTGGCAGGGAACCATTTTTTTAAACAAATTATCTGTAATCTCACAAATGTTAACACATGACAAAAAAGGTTCAGATTTTGTTTACCAAAAATTGAGGTCCCTTGATTAGTGCTCTCACATTGGAAGTGCAAATATAATTGTATGGAAACATATCCGCAATAGATAATTTCTCACTTCTCCCAGGCAGTTTGGTAGTGGCACGAGTAGGTTGGGTTGTGCCGTCCCTCCTTGTGATTTTATGGCTGCATTTTCTGCGCTTTTCTCAATTCTGTTTTTATAGTTGCTGAACATTTCGATTACGCAGGTTATAAAGGACCAATGAAAAATCACCAATATTGGTAAGGATCAATATAAAAACATATGGCTCCGTTGAACATACCATTTCTGTCTCGCTCCTCTCTGCCTTTCCACACACACTTACTTTGATTGGTCCACTTCTTCCTCTGTGTTCTGTACACAGGTCCCTCAAACAAGATGGTGCTTTTTAGACACTGCAGTTACGCTGCAACTGCCCAGTTACATTGCTCAGTGCTCTGCAGTAAATCAGATCAATGTTGTTATTATTCAAAAGCAACTCATGCATCTGCCTGGCTGGGCCCTCTCAGGTGGTACCCCATTTGCTATGGTGATGTAGAGAGTCATGGAAAGCTTCGTAGTGGTGTAGGGGTTAATGAAGAAGTATAGTGCCGATATAACTGCCCACATACATATAAAACTCCTTTATACTAAGCCAAATCTCTTAACTAAAATAGTTTAAAAAAAAAAAGATTAGTGAAGAAATAATACTTGTCATTTGTTCCCCTGATTAGATCTAGTGAGAGTTGACATTTTGTCCTCCTCTGCTCCCCCCCTCCACTTCCCTCTTGCCAGTTAGGAAACACGAGAAGATAATCCTGCCTGACTGCTATTGGTTAAGCAGTGTGCTGTGCCTGACTGCTATTGGTTAAGCAGTGTGCTGTGCCTGACTGCTATTGCTCTATGTATTGTACTCATGTGGCATAATCCCTACTTCCCCTGTTTCACATTGGAATGTTCCAGTTCATGTAAGCTTCCTGCCTCCGCCTTATCTTGCTATCAGTATGTATTAGTCACATGGATGACAGGCTGGAAAAGCAAAGTTTATTGACCTCTCAAGATTGGTATAGATCTCATCCCTCCAATAAACTACAGTGGATTCTACAAATGTGTCATCTGTGAGTGAAATCAGCTATCTGTAGATGTCAATTCAGCAGGGTTTGCATATGCTCTATACAGACTGGGTCTCAGAGAGACTTCCCCTGCAGGGGGTGCATATGCTCCATACAGACTGGGTCTCAGAGAGACTTCCCCTGCAGGGTTTGCATATGCTCTATACAGACTGGGTCTCAGAGAGACTTCCCCTGCAGGGGGTGCATATGCTCCATACAGACTGGGTCTTAGAGAGACTTCCCCTGCAGGGGGTGCATATGCTCTATACAGACTGGGTCTCAGAGGTATGTTCTCTGCATAAAGTAGCAATTGAAACGGAATAGGTCCCATATATACTGTAAATGAGCTGGTGTTTTAGAATTGTATTAGTATACTTTACTTTTCCTTGATTTTAAAACTCTTTTTTACTTTTATTTAAGTCAAAACTTGTTTTGCCTGAAGCTGCCATCAGAGTATTTTAATCTTACTGAGCTAATGTCTGAGTTTAAAGGGAGCTATCTGGGACATGAATTAGGGTGCCTCCGGCACATTCTCACGCTCTCTCAATCCCAGGAAGATTACCCATGCTCAGAGTTCAAATTGGCTGGCATTTATGCAGGAATTTTGTATGATTCTCTCTGCCCTTAATTATTTATACCTATCTGCTCCAGTGTGAAAAGAAAAAAACAAGTTTCCTTTCAAGTCTGAGCAAGTATACTAAGCACGGTCTACATCTATTGTATGTATGCATAATTTTATTTATAAAGCGCCACAAATTTACACAGTGCTGTACAATTCAGCAATACAAATACAATACAGACATGGGAAAAGTGCATTAAATAACACAAGTATAATATTGCAAGGATATATCACTTTAAGTGCCGGGTTGTGGTTGACACAAGAGGTTGGAGGTCCCTGCCCCGTAGAGCTTACAATCTATGTGAAATCTTTTAATACACTTTCCTGCCTTGAGTTAAAGGCAGTATTACATTTTCCCACTGTAAGGTAGCAAGCTCCACCTCTAATCCTTGACTGACAGATTAGCTTATGTTTAGTGTTGCGCAGTGTTATACCGTGTGCCACCCACAGGACAAGATCATTTTAACGTGGGATCTGGTGTTTGAAACCAGGGCAAATGTTTTCCTTTCTGTTCAAATTTTTGTCCAAAATTACATATTACATGTTATATTTTCAGCAACAATTTGAGTGAAACAGAGAGCCTCGTTGACTAAAGTCCGAATAATCACGTAGAGCTGTGATTTCGCATCTCCACTTCCCTATGTTCGCTTATTGAGCAAAGTCTGCAAAGTGGCGAATACGGAACCAATTCGGGCGACTACGTGAGTCGCGAAACTTACAGAGCTCTTCACATCATCTTGCGTGCGCACAGGTATTTCTACTATTGACTAAGCAGAGGAGTGGTGCGAAGGTACGAATGCGACTAGGGGAACTGACCCGAATTCACCTGTTTGACTTCACCACTCCAGACTGGCTAATTGAAGGGTTGATGGCAGACTTACTGGCCTCTTTACATCACTTTGTTTGCACATGCACATGTAGTTCACCTATTCATTAAGCATCGTAGTCTGTCAAAAATGCAAAGGTTGATGGCAGGGCCGCTATTGTCTGACTAGTTAAACTGCACTATGCATGAAACTGTGTGTGACAGCATTTGCTTCTTAGCTAAGAGAATCCCTCACTTAGTCAACAAGGAGTAGCTAATTCATCACTATTGCAGCGCACTAACCCGAAAGGACGCAAATATGCTTTGACAGCCAAATACTCGCTTTGATGAATAAGCCCCTCTGTCTGCCTTATTGTATCTTGGGGTCAAATGATCTTGACACGGTGCTTTAGAGCGCGATACACATCCCCCTTTACGAACTTTCAGTCTAGCAATGATTTTTCTCCAAGAAATCTCTTCTTTGGACAGAATAACTGAAACTTAATATATTTTAGAATAATAATAATAATATAAAATAACTATTTCGTTCCTAAGACCTCCTTATTTCTGATGCCATATTTCTTGCTGAATTGAAGTTCAACATCTGCTGTAGAAAGGCGGCTTTTGGTCTCAGCGACCGTCAATGGCCAGTTCACTCATTTCTGTTGACCACCTTATGTTTTAGTGCTCAGCTGTTATGAAGCATGGCCGTAATCTGTACCATAACATATAGCAGGGAGGCTGCATGTTGATCGATCGATATTCACTCGAGCACGACTAAATAGAATGTAAAAAGGCTTCACTACTTAAAGTGCACCTGTCAGCTTGAAACAACATTGTTGACCCTGCAGGCTTGTCGGATAGAAAGGCTGTAGGAGGAGGCGCGGATTACTTGATTGACAAGTAAGCGCCTCCTACCAGCCTTCCTCCCGCCATACGCACAAGCATA
>JAKJJM010003492.1:0-10175 GCA_021901965.1 Pipa carvalhoi
ATAAGATCCAATGTCAAAACCACAAAAAAAAAAAAAAAAAAACAGAAACCAAACTGAAAATGAGGGATAACTACCCTGAGTTCCATATGCACTGCCATGAAAATCCATGGACAGTGAAATGTTTCCAATTAGATTCCTACTAATGGTTTGTACTTTTGCAGAGTAAAAACTTTGGAACTTTGATGTAAACAGAATGGTTTATGGGTATCTGTTATAAAGACATCTACAACGTCAAACAGGTATAGCACCGGACCATAAAACGCATGGCACGTGTCCTAAAGCCACTGTATGTTTCATGTAAACCAAACACAAACATTTTGTTTTGTTATCTTAATAATTAAAGCAAAATATGCATTTATGATTACACAGTGTTTATTTGATTGAATTTCCTGTCAATACTATATACATTTCCCAGCAGCTCCCAATTGCCAGCAGCATTAGAAAAGGCTCGAGCAGTCAGTCTTATTAAACAGAGCCTGGGAGCTGACTCGGAAGGTACATTGGCAGAGAGCCTACATGAGGGGGGGATATTTACTTAACTCTGGAATACAACATGAGCGTTTTTAAACCTTCGACATATTAGTCTTTTTTTTTATCTTTCTAACTATGTATTAATGGGGTAAAGTATTATGTTTTTCCAAGATCGATTGCTTAAAAATAAATGAATGTAAATAACATGTCTAGGGTCGTCTGCTCTATAAAGAACGATATAGGCGCCTGTTAGAATGGCAAGTCTAATAATGTTATCTCATGTAAAAGAATTAAGCTGGAAATTTAAAAGGGACACTAAAACCAAATCAAACAAAAATATATATAAAGTGGCGCTTAACCAAATAATAATACAATAAAACCATAAAAAAATATATATATTGAAAAATAATAAAAGGAAACAAAAAATAATAAGAGTCCAATAAAGAAACCAGATGAAATATTATCTTGCAGAGCTGCTCTGTAAGTCCAAAGTGTCTTCTCAAAAACACTTATGAAGATGTCAAGATCATAACCTAAAACAAAAGAGCGCAAAAAAACAATGCACCAATGGTGCCTTATCAAGAGTATCAGTGTTATCAGTGATATCAGTGTTTATACTCTTGATAAGGCACCATTGCTGCGTTGTTTTTTTTGCGCTCTTTTGTTTTAGGTTATGATCTGGACACTAAAACCAGAAAAATGAAGATTGGCATGCCATTTATTTGTTCAGAAACATTATTTAAAAGTCAAGTAATCCATCTTTGATAAACTGGGCTTTCTGGGGCACTTCATGAATTTGTATTTTCTAAAGTTCTGTAGAAAACAATGGGCGGGGTAAAGGTTTGTTTAATTACCAGATAAAACAATGGACGCAACCATGGGGCAAAAGCTCCCTTTTATGCGTTCTGGTGCACGCAGATTTCTGTGTGAAACAAAAATACATAGTGCAGGCAAAAAAAAGAAAAATGCATGCAGGGGGTACTTTCTACCATTAATTATTTAAAGGCTTCGTTTTACAGCTCATGAAATGGCAATGCCAAACATTTTTTTCTAAGAAAGGACAAAAGAAAGAAAAAAAAAAAAAATTACATATAGGGTGAAATTTATTAAAATCGAAAATGCCATTTTTGAGTTCGGAATTCCGAATTTCCCAAATTGAAAATGCCATTTTCGAATTATTTATATCGAAAATGGCATTTTCGATTTTAATAAATTTCGCCCTTATAGTTCATGTATATTTAATCTGTGCTTCCAAAAATACTAAATTGTGTCTAGAAAGTATGATATTTAACTGTTTAGCTTTAAAAACTGGGCACACTTCCAGAATACACATTAACTGAAGTTCCATAAATAAAAACAATAGGGCTGGTGAGGTCTATTTAAATAACATGGCTAGAACAAACCGAAAGTAATAAAATTCATAAACGGTCACATCAAAGATAACATTACAGGCGCTGTATTGGAATAACCCATGCCAATCCTAATAGGAAAAGGGAGGCGAAAAGGTCAGAAACGTAATTTTTTTCTACCTTTTTGCAGCGAAAAACAACCGAAAAAATTGGTTTCGGCTTTAGTATATTTCGCCCTTGGGCCGGGGTCACACTGGCCGTTTTTAATCAGGCTCATTATTGTCTATGGCAGCAGTCCCCAACCTTTTCTGGATCGGGGACCGGTTCCCCCAACCCAGAAGAGATTTGACGGATCGCTGGGAGATTGGGCGGGGCCAAATACTCACCGACTGCTGCATGACAGTGACGCGCTTCATGTGCGTGCGTCACAGTCAAGTGGCCCAGTGCAGAGGAGCCTGCGGAATGATAGTGGTCTGCGGTCCGGCATTTGGGGACCCCTGGTACAAAGCAAAATAGCCTGTGTAGATTATCCCACGGGAAATAATGGATACTATTTTTCATGCTTAGCTACAAAACAGCCAGTGTGACTCTGGCCTTACCGTTTTACCTTGAATGGCACTAATCAAGCCAGATGTAATCACTGAAATGTTTGCGGTTTTCTCCTCTGAACAGAAAATAAGCTAAAGGAAACCTAGAAAAGTGCCCCGGGTTTTACTCACTGCAATAATACGGAAACCTTTTGGAGTCCAGTCGTGTATGCAATTTGGTGAAGCACTCATATATATTAGAGAAAAAGGGTATATAAGAAGATTGGTATACTGTGTGTGCAAGGAGTTTGTGTTTGTATGCCTAGTGATACCTGCTCCTGTTAATGATTTAACTAATAAATCAGTTATCATCCATTTTCATCATCTTCCCATGTTTAGCTTTATTTCTCACTGCTGCTCAGAACCATGGGAAAATAATCCTTGTCGACTGCACCTCCATACTCATCTCAAATAGGAGTCTCAATGATAAAGGCTTGCTTTTCCTGAGTTTGCTTCTTATGATCAATATTTGCATTTTTATCTCCTGCAAATGTTCATTTTATTTATTTATTTATTTTAGATTTACACAAGGGGGAATTTGAGCATTGGATTTCTTTTCCCTCCACTAGTAAAGGAGCTTTTCTCCTTATCTATTCATGTAATGTCAAGAAACTACCTCAGCACATGAAAACTGGGAAATGCTAAAGCTAAAACCTGCAGGTCTGTAAAGGTAGGTCTACCATTTGGGGCCTACTCTCATTTTGGTCCCTTTCTTGTTAAAATCTTTGTTTAGTTATAGGTGGACTATAGGAGAGACAGCTGGTTGGGTAGAATAGGCAGCTTTTTTGCCACTGGTGGGTAGTGTGTTAAGGCTGGTCCTAACAGTCAGTTCAATACCTGGACTTGATTAGAAGGCAAAATATGTACGAATAGAGAAAACTCTAGTTATGGAAATTAGTAGCAGTGTGTGTTGACAATTTGGAATGAGGGATAATCAATCCATCTTAAAAGAACTTTCTGGTGACCATCACCTGGTCATAAAACAATGGCAGTGAAATTAAGGATTATTTCCTCCACTGTAAGTGCCTGCCTTGACGTGATAGCATCAGAATCAACCCATACTAGGCTAGCCAGAGATGCTATTATAATAAAGGTTTTGGGTTGGGTTACTTCAAATGTTTGCTTGTCTAATGAATCTCACTACTATCTCATTTTCTGGTTTAAGTTCTGTAAACTGTAGGTTATGTTTGGTTTCCAGTTCAACATTTTATTCAAAAAAGTAAAACTGGCTTCCTGTGATTTTAAAATAGTCACATAGCAACCCTTCAACTTCCTGTTATATTACAAACAATATTAGTTTGAAGATCAAGTAATGAGTAAAAACGGTGTATATACACAAACAAGGAAATAATACTTTGAGGTCATGAGAGAGTTAGCCAAAGTGCAAGAAGAAAGACTAAACCAAGTAAGAACTATATAGAAGCTATTTGCCTATTTACTTATCTCAGGTAGCATTGATGATTTTGCCTACTACTCGCCCCAGGCTTTTTACCACAAAAAGAAAGTGCTGTCCCTCATAAAAGACTAGTAATAACCTTAGGGCTGTATTATTAGGAGAAATTATTTGTGCTTGGATTGATAAATGGCTCAGTGAAGAAGAACAGACTAGTTATAAAGGGGACACATCCTGCCTGGCCTAAAGTAGTAAGCAGAGGAGCACATGGGTCAGGTCTGTGCCCATTTATTATTTAATAAATGATATTGTAGATCTGTTTGGGACTAAAACGGTCCATTATTCTAAATTACTGAATCGATGTAATGGACATCTGCTCACTACAGAGGGATATCGATGCAATGGGAAATTGATGTGGCAGAGTAGATTTAGCATAGGCAAGTCTAAGGTTATGTATCTTAGTCATGTGACAAGCAAGCGGTGTTATGATTATACCTCAGATGGGATTAATTTAGGCAAATTGTGGCTGGAAAGGGTCTAGAAATCATAATAAAAAAGCAGACACTGCATGGCTCACTTCATATTTGCCAGTAGTCCCTAATTCAAACAGATCCAGCACAATAAAGTTTGGAGCACAACTGTTTTTGAATGAATTTGGCAACACAAAAATCTCACAGCACAACTGGATCTGTATGTGATCCACAGTCGCATTATTCGATTGCATGAAACATATACTCAGCCGCAGAGATGAACTCAGATGTTCTTATCCCAATAAAATTGTGCTTTTCTGTAAATCCATATATGTAATGCACATCAGTCATTAACCTCCAGGTTTCCAAAGAAATACAATGTTAAATAGTTACGGCCTCACCCAGTCACCCACCCTCACTGCTGGATTCATTACTTTATAAACTAGAAATATGGCTGCTGCCATGCCATTGTAGTAGCTATAAATTTAAACTACAAACTATCATCATAGCCCAATTAACCCCCAAGCTCAGTAGTGGCCTCAATGAAGTCATAATGCGTGCACTCAGCACAGTAGCCCTAGTAAAACACAGGTGATTCAGAGCCCACAAAAGGGGCATGACTTACACAGCAGCGCTGGGTTGGAGGGCTGAGGGGTTGTTTAAATCCCCCTGTTCTATGTACTGTTTCTTCTACTACTAATTTAGTGTAAAATGGAGGACTCTGGCATTTTTAAGGCATGAACGCTTACCAATGGATTCTGTTTCGCATGCCAGCCAGCCTGTGATTTTCTCTCTCCTTTAATAATCACACCATTTCTTTTAACAGAGCTCTGCTGGGTTGGCATTGGCAGTCACCTATTATCTCAATGAGGTACTTCCTTCCCCCCTTTTGAACTCCATCCAGAAGCCACTAAACATATACATGACTCACGGCAACAAATTAGAGATAGTAATTATAGCTGGAAAAGGCCCCTTACAAACCAGGCATAATATGTGGAATGGGTACCTTTCCCTGTCACTAAACTTGCTGCTGGACCTCAGTTTTTAGAACAGCTGTCCTAAACGATTAAATAGCAAAGTACTGGGGGAAAGAAACTATGCAGAGGCAGAGCAACAAAACCTAGTGCTTTAATGAGAATTGTATTAAAAAAAATATGTATTACAAAAAAAATAACACATTTAACCTATAACAAATGAAATGATAAAACTAGAATGATAATATACCTTTAAAAATAAAAAATGGTCATAACCTTGTCATTTTGGCAAGCCGCATATAGGGCAGGAACCACACAAATAAGGACAACAGTACAAACAATAAAAGACAAGTCATTCTTCAGGATGGAGTATGGACTACTACTCCTTGCTATTCCATTTGTATGAACTTGTTTTTAAATTTTAAGGGGGTACTTAGCATAAAGAACAGCCGTGCCAAAGCCACATTTAACATATCCATCCTTCTACAGTCATCAAGTATTTTGAACATTTTTCAGTAACCAAGTCTTGTATCAAAATACCAAGTTATACTGCACATTGTCAAGTAGCCCAGTTACACTACTCTGTACTGAGTATCCAAAGTTTAGCATCTACATTGTTTTCTGCCCCTTAGCCTATCAATAACAAGAAGGAAGCTTTTGTTTCATCAACTCAGCAATGCTACAGACAAATCTTTACAAAATAATATACCATCAATATTGATTCTACTAGAAAATAAAACATACAAATAAAAGTAAACTTCGGCCTCAAACAATAAATAAAAAATAAAATAATTATATAGCCAGTGCCCAGCTCAGACATGCCAAGAGATAGATAGCCCTATCATGGTCTTTCTTGTAGCTTTTATAACCTGTCATGAGTCTGACCTGATGAAGTGGCAGTCGTCCGGGTCATAAAGACACATGAGCAGCTCTGCATCTTCCCCCATGTGACAGACAAAGTTCTTGAGGTTCACATAAAGGCTGTAGGTATGGGCCACAAGCAACATAGCAGTACTCCTGGAATCCAGTGGTTGCAGCTGAGACTGAGAAATTGAAATGAAAATGGAGAATCAAAATAAAATGGAATACGTAATTTGTTTAAAAAAAAAAATGCAGATGCAAGACAGGGATCTCTACCCATTTAATGCCAATATCTCTAAAATAACCATACTGCAAAGCTAGCTGATAATAAATTAGTTCAGTTGTGCATTACAGGGCTGCAGGGAATCTAGTGCAGTATGTAATATGCATCAAAGTATTTTAATAACCAGCCCAGTTGTACTGAGGATATTAAAAGTGTTTGCTTTTAAATAAATGGGAGGCAACCCTTAAATGCAGGAATAGTTAATTAGGTTTGATTTCAAGAGAGTTCATTATTTCTTTATTCTTGATTTATTTGACTTCAATGTCAGATTTAATTCATAGCTATCTCATGAGTTTATAGTCAGGTTATTTTCCGCTAGTCCCTAAACAGGGCACACCTACAGGAGGACAAAGCACACTGAGCATGTGTACAGTACAGCCAAACATGGAGCCACTCAGCTGACAACTTCACAGGCATTTATCCTTTGTCTCATAGGGCTACTGTACATTTGAGTATGTTCTGCAGTCTCTTTGTATAAGGTTGAACATTTCTAGCTGAAATAATTTTTAGGATTTAGTTCCCCTTTAAATGAGATTTTCCTCCTTTACCTTCTCCTCCTGAATCCTTTCATCAATCCTCTGAGATGCAAACTGGTGGGAGCGGTACAGGGTAATGATGCTGGTTTCATCAGGATCCAGAATATTTCCATTTTCATCTCTCACTACCAAGTCCAAGCCAAGGATTCTAGGAAGATCACACAACCGGTAAGCAAATTTGGTCTTCTACCCTCTGCAGAAATACAGCTCACATGTCACCCTGGCTCACCCACAGAATTCTGGGAGTCATAGTCCTTCAATAAGATGGAGGCAAAATATGCCCTTTCCCCTCAAGATATTTTTTCTATCATTGCTTAAAACCTAACTTATAAAGCATATTCTCAGCTAAAAGGGAAAATCCTAATTTATTTATACATAAAGAGTAATGAATTATTCAGAGTGCAAAAACAAACTCTCAAAAAACATCCATATTATCCATACAATATTAAAATGCCAAAATGTATTGTATTTGGCAAGGAGGAATCAGATTACCACACTGAAAATTCATGTTCAGTCTTGGCAAATTTATTGGTGTGGTGCATGTCATTAAGGCTATGCAGACGGGTGATTGGAATGCACATAAATGTAGGCAACTTATAAATGCACATACACTAAGCATTTAGCATGCATTTTTCAACCAGTTCTATTCATTGTAGATGATCCCTTTACATGTAAAATGCATGCCAAACTCATGCATGGAGTGTCTGAAGAAACTGGTGTAAATGCACTGGTTGAACAATGCAATATAAATACAACCATGCTGCTCACCATAACACCTCAGGGGGAGATCCCCATTTTATTACAGGACGAATTGACATCCCCGAGATGTTATGATGAACAGCTTGGTTGCGTTTATATTGTATGTACTTGTTTGGGCATGCTGGAGTCCTTCCTAGCTGGCTCCCAGACTAATAAGGAGTGGATGTGCCATGAATATTCAACTGGCTGAGAAGCACCATACATTTAGATTATATCAATTACCTGTGTACACACAACTGAATAGTGCAGTAAGATTGCATTCCATAATGCATTGGGAGTTAAAGGCGAACTATAGCCAAAGAAAAAAAAAAAAAACACACACATGGGACTATACTTTAAACATGATTATTTGGCAGTAGTTTCAGCGTAACAGAATTAATTCATCGCTATCCAGTAGCAAGCGAAATTCCCACGGCAGAGCATTATGTGCGCGCCAAGTTTCTGCCCACTTTGCACTTTCGTTAAAATAGTCATGGTCAGCGCAAGCACAGAGTATTCTTTAAGATCAGTGGCCAGGCTAATCTTGCGCAGGTGCATTTGTCACCAGTGACACTGGGGGGGGCGAAGGGGGTCACAGATACTGCATAACCAACCGCGGTTAAGCAGTTTTGAAGCAACGCAATGCTTCTCTAGCAATATTGTGGCTGAGTAACGGCAAGTATTCCCGGCTCCCTGATTTATGTACCTTAATGCTGCGTCAGGGTTTCAGCTTACTACTACCTACTTAATATATTTATACCATTTTTATTTAACGCTATAGTTCTTCTTTAGGGTTGGCACAGTATTACATCTGCCATTTGTGAATATTTTTGCACTAACTATATTTGTTGCATTCCTGCATCTTTATGACCACTAGGGGCACTGTTTCTGCCATCTTCGTAGAAAGACTATTCTGGAGCAAGCAAAACGAAATACTAATCCTATACAAAACTGCTAACAGTGCCAGATTGCAGTGTTGGGGCCCACCAGGAAACAAGAGATCAGGCCCACGAATAAAGATTTTTTTTCTCGTCTCCCCTCTTCAGTCCCTGTGAATTAGCCGTATCATATCTCTTTTTTGTCTATAAACCTGCTTTACACTACCCTCTGGAATATACCATAACGTTGCAGTCTGAAACTCCAGTAGGGTCCACGGAGGCCTGATCCCACCAAGAATTTTCCCTGTGCCCCTTTTATGAGCGGGTGTGGGGGCAGCCTTTACACTTGTCATAGGGCTGCTGTGTGTGACAGGGCGTACAGTAGCTCTAGTATAGACCTCTTCCACTCTCCTTTTTTAATCCTTTAGCGAATCACAAAACACAGATGTACCAAACCATTTCATACTATCACTTCTTTCTCACACATCTCTCCTTACCGGTTCCCATAGTCAATCTTTGCAGTCACTTTCTTCCTTAATTCAGCCAGGTCGTCCTTGGGTAGAGTCCCAGACAAGATCTGAGACCGCCATTCCATGAGAAGTGACATCATTTCCTGTATCTGGCTGAACTGTAGACGACTGTTTTGCTATTGAATAGAAAATTCAATGAAAAATTACATATTTAAAGTTATGTTAGATCGAGGATCTCAAAACATGCTGCTCGCTACAGTGCCCAACAATTTCCAACAGCCAAACAATGCTTAGGAATCCTGGGAGTCATAGCACAAACCAACAGGGGGATTGGTAACTTTTGCTCCTGGCAATAAACTTTTAAAGAGCAGCAAACTTACCACATAAAGTGAATGCCAAAGTGTTCCCCATTCTCTTAGGGTGGCAGTGAGTTCCTGTACCAAAGGCAGCTCACTCGGTGCAGTCTGATCGTGGACTCTATAAAAGAAAGTCAATAGCTGACAACTCTCTCAAATTTGAATATGGAACTTTTAACAATGCCAGCCTTCCAGTAAAGCCATATCTTTTAGGTTACCCATCTCCCATGTGGCTTACCCAGAAGGCATAGGGAGCCAATTATGTGATACATAATCACATCTTCATTCCACTCAATCTAAACTAAATTTGGATGAAACATTGGGAATCTATTAAGGTGTTGCTCCAGAGTCTTTCCCGTAAGTATAAAACCATATACAAATCTAAGGTACAGTTTGAAAGCAATGTCACTGAACATAGATATGATCAAAAATACCTGCAGTAAGTAAATAAAAAAAAGAAATGTTGTGCTCATGGTTCCCATGGGACACAGAATAAATGAAGTAAGGAAACAGAATCTGCACACACAATCACGCAGGTAGGTAAAGGACCTAATTTAATGGATCACAGATGCAGGTTACAGCAACGTTTCGGGGGGGTAAGACCACCCTTCGAAGCCTGACGAAGGGTGGTCTTACCCCCCCGAAACGTTGCTGTAACCTGCATATGTGGTCTATTAAATTAGGTTCTTTACCTACCTGCGTGATTGTGTGTGCAGATTCTTTTTCCTTACTTCATTTATCATGTGTTGTGCACCCAGCATCCCAGAGTCTAGCACCACACCCATTTTATTTTTGGTGTGCACTTCCAC
>JAKJJM010003547.1:0-14804 GCA_021901965.1 Pipa carvalhoi
TTATCCAGCTTCAGATGAAACAACTACTGGGATGAATGGGTTCACACTAAGGTATAGTACAACATATGTAAAGATGTAATTTGACTATAGTTCTCCTTTAAACTTCACTGATTTTCATTTGAGAATTTTCTGTGATTCAGCTGAACATTTCTAAACTCTCATCATTTTTTCTTTTGACACAGTAAAGTAATTTCACATTATAGAAAGCTCCATTGAAATTAACTATGAAACTTTGTGTTCCTATTGTTCCTAGTCTTTATCTGAAAATACACTGTATATATGTTTTTCTTTTCATTTCATGAAAAAACAACAGTTTTCTCTCTTCATGCTCTAACATTTAAATGATTTATAGAAACCACATCAGAAATCCAATGGATTGTTCTGAATGTTAAGTAATAAAATGTTTTTCTCGATTTCTACATTCGTGACACAATTAAACTAGATTTTTTTTTACTGCTGGCCTTTTAAAACTCAATAAAGCTGCACACTGTAATTAGCCACAGTTTTGATTATAATCTGTGTTCAAATGTCACATGTGGTTGAAATGGAAAGGTCAGAGCTGCAACCTAAATCAATGTTTATGTAGCAAGTGATGTCAGACTTTCTAAATGAACCAATTTATATACTTGTATAACAAAGCTCAGTAAAAAATGCAGTTAGTGAGAAGTTTAGAAACATATTCATGTTTTATTGAATTAAAGGAAAAAAACATTCTTTTTCTGCTGATGTTTGAGCTTCTCCAGTTTTTGATGTTTGTGTTTGGGATTTGTATGCTAGAAAATTTCCTGGCAAATCAACTGCTAAATGCAGCATGTTATGTTTATTTGACTGTTATTGTATGAATTGACAGTTGTTCTTTTTAGGGACGTACATGGACCCCCATGTTTTGGTTTTGTTTAGGTTCAGATTTTTTTGACAGAGATTTTGGATTTGGACTCAGACTTACATTTTTATGTACCTTTTGTCCTTATATGACTAATGCACAGAGCTTGCATTAAAGTTACCCTTATCTTGTCTGTCATCTTCTCATCTGACTCTTGAAGTAGTCCTGAAGACGTCCATGTTATCTGCTGCCACTGCAACTGGGAACTGTAGGTCCCACTTGACAGGGAATTGCCCATAAACTTGTATTGAAGATGAAGAAGTTTTTTTTTTGTGGGGATTAGTGGTGGGTGTGGCAATGACAGATCAAGACCCCTTCGACTATGGTGGATCAATAAAGAAGATCATGGCTTTTCATGGACTACATTGTGGCTTAATAGGGAAGACCATCTATTGGAATATGTTGTGGGTAAAAGAGAAGCAAGGGCTTCAGAGACAAAATGGGCCTATTCAGGACTACTTTATGGGTCAGAAGGGAAGAAATAAAAAATGGTAAGGATGCATGTTTGCCTAGTTGTATGCTCTTATTTTTATTTAACATGTTCTTTGCTGGCTTAACAGTGTTTCAGTGAAGGTCCAAGCTAAGGTTTCTAACATTTAATAAGCTTCTAAAGGTTTAGTGAGATTCATAAAAGATCCAATGTTGTATGATTTTTGGATTCATTTCATAGTGGTTCTAATTTGGTATCTTTTTTTAGGGAATTCAACAAAATTCAAACTGTCTTGGATTGTTGAATTTCATTGGATTAATCCAAATCTAAACCACACATCCCTATTAATTTTTGTTTTTGTAAATATCATCCTTGCATTTCTCTGATTATCAAGCCAGTGTTCCCTCCTCTATTCTTCCTGCGCCATATCCTTCCTTTAAACCATCAGTCCTCAACCTTTTTTCATGGACCTGGTGGGTGCCAGGCTGCATGATGATGCCACACTTACTGTACACACATCACTATTATGCGGCCTGGTAGCATGTGGCCCACGGACCGGCATTTGGGGACCCCTGTTGTAACCCATCTATATATCACTTTCCAGTTTTATGTCTCACTTTCAATCTTCTTCATCTCTTTCTACCATAACTAGTCATTGTTAAATTCTATAGTGAATATTAATAAAAGGTCAATGGTCACATTTTTTTTTCACTTTTCAACCATTTTGCCTATTTACCAACTTTTTTGCCTGCCTTCTGATTTCTTTGATGTTCTTTGATCTCCTTTGATCACTCACTCTACCTTCTGGTCTTCCTCTCTGTTCTGATCCTTATCTCTCTCCTTCATACAGTTTTAACATGTTTATATCTACAGTGTACATGAGGTGCACACTCTACACACAAATGGAACATTTAAAATTAAATTTTTGTCCCTTTTTTTAGGAAGTAAGATACTGCATGTGCAGTATAAAATAAAAATACAAATTTAATGTGGAGTGAAATAAATAGGGATTTTCCCCTAAACATGCAGTTGAGCAGCTTGTTTTTGTTATGGGTTATCTTGTGGGTTACTAGACCCTAACGTTATAGCTCCTGCACACATTCCTGTCTAAAGGTGCAGGGTGTATATATTTTATTGTATAAAATAAGAATTCACACTTTAGGGCCACCTGTAAAAATGATTAAATATTTCATACTTTGTATTTGAACTGTATTGAGGTAGATTTAAGCTTTGGTTCATAAAAATATTCTTATAATCACAGTATTAAAAAAAGTACAAAGGCCAAAAGAATAGAATTAAGGTACAAGAATAGATTGGCGAAGGATGTGTTTTTCACTGCCAAGAAATAATATTGTAAGTGTCTTTAAAAGGGGTCTGCGCAATATTTTGTTAACTGGCAAGTGTTCTAAATTATGAAGCCATTCATTTAAGTTAACTGCCTAATTGTCATTGTTCAAACATAGAATATTTTTTTCCAAATAAAGAAATATTCAGGAGGATTATTGTTAATAAGAATAATAATGTGAATCATTCTACATTAATAGATAGACTCTGCATGATCAATACTGATTATTTAACTATATTTATAGAAGATCTTAAAGCAATCAGTTCTTCATCACAGTAAGATCAGGAGTAACATTTATTTCAATAATTTCTAATAATAAGATTATTCCATGCACTTTTCACTCTTACTCTACAGTGTAAATGTTTGTCTATGACTTTATTTGAATATGTGGAGGCTGGGTTTACTTTGAGTTTAGAACTAGTATTAATAGGGCAAAATTTATTGAAATCAATTTTAATCAATTTACCGATTTCGATAAGTATCTCTGAATATGGATAGTTTTACCGTGATAAAAATTCAATTTTCAAAAAATCATTACAAATATTTATCGATATCACGATTTCGATACCGATTTCCGTTGTTCGGGTGCTGCATTTTCTTGCAAAAAAATGGCCATTTTTCGATATCGCAATATCGATAACAACGATATCAATTTATCAATATCGATAATCACAATATCGATATATCGATAATCAGCTTTTCCGATTTTAATAAATTTCTCCCATAATGTTTAGTGAAAGTTATGAGCGAAGATAACCTTCCTTTGCATATTTGTTTTATTTTATTTGTGTGGCATTGCCATTTTGTCTACTCTGAAGTTGTGTATTGAAATATTATCTACAGTCTCTCAAAAACTATGGCTAAATTCATGAATAAGAAAATAAATGCTTGATTTGCTTGAGAAAGCAATACATTTTGAATGAAGTGCCTTACTTGGTGAAAAACATATATTTTTTTTATGTATTTTTAAAATATTTTTTCAGATTTTTTTAATACCAGAGTGTGTACAATTTTTACTTTAATAGTATGGGTATGGTTAGAATGTCTAATACAAATAGTAAAGAAAGTCATCCATAAGCATATATGGTAGATTTAAACATTAGTTTTGCAGTATGGTTTTCTTTTTGTAGCATGATTTTGTAGTAAGTAGCCATCATTTGCTTGCTAATTCAATGATTCATGATTGATAAAAGGTATGCTGCTACCTTGATGTACATAAACTTTGTCAAACAGCTTCCAGATAGTTTTTAAAATAAACATGGATTACTCAGTAAAATAAAAAAATCAAACCAGATTGCTGTGCAAAATGTATTTATATAGGTAAATGCAATATTTTTTATTGTTGAATTTTTGATTAATTATAAGACATTTCAGTTACTTTAACAACAAGCTTCTGTTGTTATCTGAATATATATATATATATATATATATATATATATATATATAAATGAGTATTTCAATACTTGGTGATACCTTTTTTTATTAGACTAACAGTCAGTTTAGATAGAAAAGCTTTCAAGAACTCTGTCCTCCCTTTATCAAGTCTCAAGCAATACTGAATTTAGAAATTAGAAGTGAGTTACAAAGCCATAAAAATAGGCAAAAAGACATTATACTAAAATAAACAAACTATATGAGCATAAAGCAATCAGGTGTTTCTTTATGCTCCAATAGTTTGTTCATTTTGGTATAATTCAGATAACAACAGAAGCTTTTTGTTAAAATAACTGTCTCCTGTTGTCTCAATTTCATGGTACTACACTACCATGTTTCCTCGAAAATTAATTTTAATATTTGCTCCTAAAAATGTGCTAGGTCTTATTTTTGGGGATGTCTTATTTTTAGGGAAACTTGGTACCACTACAGTATATTTCTTTGCTACAGCTAGGTCTTATTTTCAGGGGAGGCCTTATATTTCTAAGCTTGGAAAAAATTGCACTAGGTCTTATTTTTTGAGGGATGTATTATTTTTGGCGAAACAGGGTATGAGAGTTCTTGTTTTTTGCACTTCCACACCTTTACAGATTTGCTGTGACTCTGTTCTGCTTTGTTCTTTTGGTGGATCAGTAGACCATCTAATTTTGGGAGCTGCATCAAAGGATTCCTTACGTTTTTTTGAACTGTGTTGAGTATTGACTTGGACATTTAACGTCAAAGACTTACATTGAGTGTGCTGTACTTATTGCGCTATACTTGCCTTTTAGTCTTTTATTGTGCTTTGTAGAAAAATAGAATGGCCTTCTTGGAAGAGAAACAGTAAAAGGGCAGGAGGTAAAACCTTGGAACAGAGTCTATAAAATGACAAATTAGCTGCATGGACCAGAGTTCCATATATTTTAAGAAGTTTAATTTTTAGGGACACCACTAGCACAACCATGACATACCTCATGGTATTATTTTTTGCTTATGCTTCTCCTGCCAGGAAATTTTATTTTTAATGTTAGAGATCTCAAGAGCAAGGTCTCAGATGGTGTGCATACAGGGAGCAGGAGGCTGCAGATTTTGCACCAGGACCTATTTGACCATAGATTTAGGAGACTGAAAACAAATAAATAAACCATCATGTGCTTGTGTTTGTTTTGATGTATGGAGTGATATTTAAGTTGCTACCTGTATAGCTAAACTTCCAAATGTGACTTACTTTATTGCTCATTGTCTCTTGTACTTCTTGTACTTTACCAATTCAATTGTGTATCTATATTAAAAATTGTTATAAAACAAAAGAAGAGCTAATTGAAATTGTATTAGCACTGTAAACAGATATGCCTTCCTGGCATCACTGAAATCTTTGTCTAGCATGCCATTAGAAAATGGCGTCATTTATACATGCTAATAACATTTTCACACATGTGTGTACCATTTGTGTATTTCTTGAATTCAGACTTTAACACTCATATATTTTATTGGCAGCTTTACTAAAGAATATTGCAAAGACTACAATACATTAGAAGTGGCAGATTTTTTAGCACATGTACTCGGTGGATGTCTCTTTCAATTACTGTAAATGAAATAAAAAATATCTTCCAGGTGTTACATTAAAGTGTTCAAGGCTGTTTTCCTTTCCCTAGAGAAATCAGATGAGCAATTTAACCAGTTTCTTTGGCATGTCAGTTTGTTCCAGATTGCCAAAAAGAACATTTAACTTTATTAAATAATATTAAATAATGGCAAGCTATATGCTCATATGTATGTTTAGAGAATACACATAAAAATAATAAAAATTGGGCCGTTATAAATTTCACACATTTACCATTACAATTGAATTCCTCTAATTAATTTAAAAACGTATTTCTAGAAAAGCAAAGGAGTTAGCCAGTAATTTAAATAATGGCTTTATCTCCTGGTGACCTACATTTCACAACTCTTTTTCTTATAATGAACAAAATTAGATCCTGTTTCTTTTTAACTGTAATGGTTAAGAATATTCTATCATACACATGTCTTATTACTTTCCTCTTATGTAAAATCAACAATTTGAAAATAATGATTTGGCCTACAAAGCATTCATTCTTTTACAATGGTTTCCATCACTACTTTATTTTAGTAGAATATTCAGATACACATATCAAAGATTTTGTAAACTGGAAAAATATTTGTATATTTAGGGCAGAAGCACCAAAAAAAATAAAATATCTACATTTCTAAATTTCTATACAATTTAAAAAATATGGATTGACCATGTCTAAGTTGAGACAATGTCAAAGTTTGAAATGATTATGATTGACTTTTTATTCCTTGGTGCATTTTACTATATGACAAGATTACTAAGACTTTATCATCTCTATACCTAGTCTGTCTGGTTTGTTAGAGGTAGGTATGCTTTAATAAATACTTTATTACTCCATACATCCTTTATGAACTGCAGTTATACGTTGATTTTTTTTTTTTTTCTCTTTTCTTGTTTGGATAATAAAAACATTACCTGAATTTAAAATGAAAAAAAAAAAAGTTTTCAAAGGATAAAAAGTAAAGGTATTAGGGAAACCCTCATGAGGTTAACATTTGATATGAAAGTGCAAGAAGTTTAAACACATCCTTTGCAAATCCTTAAAGGAAAACTAAATGCTTAAACATAATTTCTGATTTATTTCATTCTTATTAGAGTAATGCATCCCTTTGTTGCAAGAGAACATTCCCACATCCCCAATATAGCTTTAGCGACAGTGGAAATGCATCCGCCTCATTTTTGACAACCAGGGATTTGGTCCCGTACATGAATTTTTATATGGCTACTGTACATTTGGTGATGTTCATCTGTTTCCTATTGTTTCACCCTGGATTTACATGTCAATGCAACATCATTGTTAATATATTAGCAGGAGATATCTGGTACTAAATTAATATTCAGCAAAGATTTATGATTTGTATACATTACATTATGACATTTAAGTTCCCTACATAAATGCAGAAACTGTGTCACTGAAAATTACTCTGTGACTCATTACATTTCAGTGAATTCAGTTAATTTTTTTCAGAAATATTCAGACAGAAATAGGACTTTCATTTGAAAATTACACTTCCAGAACTGATAATAAAGAGAATACCTTTTAGGACAGTCCCTTCAAAATAGTTGTGTTTTTTCTGATTATTCCATTATTTTAAAATGTAAGTGAGATAAAATTTTCCATGGAAAAGAAGAAGTTTTAATGAGTAATTTTGAATTTTATGAAATTGGTATATATCATATACTATGCAAAGCTTTTCTGTATACAGTGCCCACTGACCTCACTGGTCACTTTATAGAGGCAGAAGCTGTAAATAAAATGCACACAGGCTAGGACAGAACTTAGGACATGAATACTCAAAACATTTCAATATCACAATTAGCATAACATCCCAAAACTTTAACAGATGATGACTTGCATTAATTTTATTACCATTGGTTCCTGGTAACACTAACCGGAGTAAGGAATTTTACATTTAACTCTTCGAATCTATCCTTTACTTTCTTACTTGCTGAGCTTAGCTCTCTTTCAGTAACTTGTGGGTTCATCAAATTCAGGCATTTTTCTCAGGTATAACAAAAAAAAATCTTTCTTCCCTTAACAGGTAGCAGTATTTGGAAAGTGGAACTAGCAGGGGAGTCATAATAAATTAGGAGATATACCCCTGACTTTCTACACATGTAAGATTTACAGATGTAGCAGGGTTACTGTAGGTTTATCAAGTTATTTAAAGTATATTTTGTCATTGGAACACAATGCATCAACATATCATGTTGTGCTAACATCATTTTCTACCTAGAACTGTATGCAAATTTACTGTCTAATCTGAAATAATATTAATTCATTGATATAGAATGCTGTTTTTTCATTTTGTATATGTAGAAAATTTACAACACTTTCAAGACCCATTTTAAGAAGTAAAGTGCCAGCCTGAACCCAGGTATTAGAGAGGCAGATACGTATTTGTGTGAAAAATGTTAGTGAATTCTATTTCTGTGCATTTTTTTCATTGAAAGAAATGCAAATGGGAGTTGTTCACATTTTTTTACACAACAGTGATTAGTTTAAGATTAGATAACTGCATCATGCATAGCTCTTATTTTTAGTTTCCTTTCTATCATTGCAAAAACACCACTTTATACATTTCCCCCATTGTGTTTTCATATACCATTATATAGTCTGTTTAAAAAAAATCTAGAGTTCATCTCGGTGATGATGTCACACAAGAATATGACATAATCCTCAAGGCCTTGGAGTTCTTACTCCAAGTTATATTCAGAATGGAACCATAAGCATCATTCAAGACTATGAGTCTCATTGACTAAAGTCCAAATAGTTGCGTAGAGCTGTGAATTTGCATCTATTCTTCACTTCCCCATGTTTGTGTATTGAGCAAAGTCTACGAAGTGGCAAATACATGACCAATTCTGGCAACTACACGAGTCACGAACTTATAGAGCTCTTCGCATCATTTTGTGTGCGCATGCATATGTACTTCTACTATTGACCAAGATGCGGGTGTGTTGAAGCTGGAAATGTAGCTAGGTGAACTGCTCTGAATTCAACTGTTTGACTTCGCCACTTCAGACTGGGGGGTTGATTGTAGAGCTCCAGTGTTGTGTAAGGTGACTATTCATTCAACAGTGAAAATGGCAATTGCGACTAAGTGACAATATGACCTAGGGACAAGGTGACATAGAAATAGAATATTCACAGAATACAGTTAGTGGGACATGATGAGATTGATGACACTGCCCTTCACTTGTCGAATTTGCCTCACTCCGCATGACTTCTCATTCTAATTCTATCCAATTGACTACGCTATACTATGCACGTGACAGCGTTTGCTGCTGTCTGCCTGTTTGACAAGTGTATTCTCCACTTAGTCAATACTGAGAAGTGAATTTGTGACTATTTTGGCGATGCGACTTGAACTGTAGCAAATTGAATTTGACAATCGAATTCGCACTTTAGTCAATGAGGCTCTATGTTTCCCAAATTTATGCAGAAAATATACCCAGTGTGGAACCACCAGCAAACCTAGCTGGGATGGAATCCCAACTCTCTGATATTCACAACACCATTTTGGGCCCTAGAGTTTCTGATGCAGAGACACTAAGGCACCAGAGTACCCCAACAAGAGTGTGCAAGAACCAAACCAAGGTACCAGAGGGATAAGCAAAATTGAAGTCAAGAGCACCAAATCAGTAAACCTTGGGGTCAGTCAAATCATGGTTAGTTGTAAATAAAAGTTGGTGGTTCCAGAGAAACAACAAAGTTCAAACAAACTTAGCTCGGTAACATACGAAAACACCAAACAAGGGATTCAGTAGCACCTCACAAAGAGGAAGACCGGCTTGGGCAAAGACTGGAGGAAATTACTATAGGCCAGAAAGCACATGAGCAAGCAACCACAGATTAGCATTAAGCTATTGGACACACCACATCCAGAAAACACAGGCTTACAGACCAAAATCTCAAATGGAGCAGTGGTAGAGATGTCCAGCTTGCAGCAGGATCCCAGTTCAACTCCCACCCGGCCACCACAATCTACATGGAACATCAAAGAGAAGACAGCTACTGCCACTAGACCAGCAAGAGAATTTCCTGTTATGTAGAAGCTCAGTCCTACTGATATTCCTAAAGAATACATTGATAATCAGTGACTGCATTTATGTCCATAATGAATACATTTATTTAAACAATGCCTCTCCTTTGACCTTAACAATAAACCATAGTATGTTGAACTAATCTAAATGAAATAAATGTAAACTTCATTTACATTTTTAATTATCTACATAATTCTTTTTATTGCATGCCAACAAGCAGAATAAACTTCTTATATTTTACAGCTTAAAAGTAGCAGTTCACATACTTTTTTTAATTTTAGCTTCCAAAGTTTTCCAGTATTATATGAAAATGATTTCTCTGTTTTAGTGGTATATGTATCCAATTTCATTTTAGTCACGATTCTTGATGTTCCTGTTATACTCCAGAATTCATACTTAATCTTTCTCTAAACCTGGTTAATATATTGTTTTGCTGCATGGCAGAGGTAGATCACCCCTGCTTACATAGAGATAGAAATCCTACTAATATCTAAAAATAAAATCAATAATATATGATCTAATGCAATTCAAAACAATTCTTGCATCCCAAAGCCGACACCTGACACAGTGTGATGCCCTTAGGGCAATAAGTAAAGTACAGAAAGCAATTCTCAAACTGCATGCATATTTCTTAATAAAACAGATGAATGATATTAGAACTGTTCACAATTTACAGTATACAAATATTGCCCTTTGACTTCCCTCAGATAGCATTTCTGTCTATGACTACTAATGATTGGGCTTTGTTTATTTATTTATAACTTTGCTGTCAAGCCCAATGAGTTCCTTTAAAACGATTATTTCGGTAAAATACCTTAACTTGATTATTTTAGGCAATTCAAAGTTGTAATATGAGCTAAGAATTATATTGTACAACTAGGTTTGCTGCACTGAATAGCGCCACACAGCTGATTCAATGTCTAGTTACATTTCAGCAAATTTTACACATGTTGCAAGTTAGGCTAATCTGTGGAAAGAGGAGGCCAGCCAAGCATATGTAAAGATGAAGGGAAGTATCTTAACATAGCCAATGTGTAAAATTCAGCCCTGATGTTGTTATAGAAATGTGATAATAAATAGTAGTGCATTATATAGGTGCATTATACATTGTGTACAGTGAAATCAAAAAAGTATCAAATTTAGGCACATTTTGTGGTACATATTGATACATATATTCCAGGTCAACAAGAAAAAAATAACATTTCTTCCATACTATTTACATTTTGATTGAGTCGCTTAGTTATTACTTTCCCCTTGTTTATATGCAAATGTAAAAAAAGCAGGAACCCCTTTGATGACCCAGGGAGTTGAGTCCCACTGATATAGCATATTCTAAATGCTAATAGAGCATATGTGTTATCCTCTAGGTTTTTAAGTATAGCATGTAACTAGTGTGCATGTTAGTCTGGATATTGAATTAGTTCAGTACATCATAGGCTCTATGACTTATAAAGTGAACAAAATAAATGTTCAATGACATTTCCTGGGATTTATTATTTCCACATTTGGAGTCAAATGAAAGTCATCAATATGGATAAGGAATGACTGAATTTCATATCTAGAATGCTAAGCAATGGGCAAGCAGTGTAATTCAAGGCTAGACTGAGCAAATGCTAAGCCATTGTGCTTGATGCAGTGTCAGATGGGTAGGTGTAAGGTTTTCATTGGATTAAATATTATCCAATGTTTACTGACTATATCTTTATGTTTGGTTGGGCATTATATCTTACATATCAGACTTGTTATATATGTATATTTCAGACAAAGAAATGAGAGTAGCAGATCGGGATCACAATGAATCACTGAACTGAAAAATGTAAAAATTACACTTTAATGCTGTAGTAAAGAATGTTTAAAACATTCTATGTGCTACTTTATGGGAAGCACCAATAGCAATAGCTTATTTATAGTATTTCCATTTTTGTTTCACAAAGAAGATACACACATAGATGCCTAGACTTATGAATTAGGGACATATTTATTAAAGAGTAAATACACTTCCAAAAGTGACTATTTCCTATATTGTAGCAAAGTCAAATGTGCATATTTACTAAACAGTGTATTGTTGTGGAAATGGAATGAATTGTCACATACTACTCTCTGAAAATAGTAAGATGAATTGTTGTAGTGGTTTCTTTTTTAAGTGAAGTTGTCATGCATAGGCATGCAGGTTATCAGTATTGTTACTGAATAGCTGCATAAATTACATTTGTGTTTACATTAATTTCAATGACAGACAATTCCTAGCTTATGTTGGCACTTGGTCACCACATTTTCAAAGTCTTTTGAGTAAAATGTCACAAGAATAGTAACAGGAAATCTGTCATTAACTTTCCCAATTTGGCACTTTTCAGTCAAGTGAAGAAGTCAGTGAAGTGAAATCTGCCAGTAAGACTTGGGTGACTTGTCACTTTGCCATATGATAAATACCCATACTTAATATGCAAAGTTGGAGATATGGTGAAATGTCACAAATTCACACATCTACAGGACAAGTTGCTATTTATTATTAGTTATTTTCTGAGACTCACAGAAATGACAGCGGTTGCTGAGATAGAGAATGTAACAATTGTGTGTTGTGTTAACCTGTGAGAGCTATAAAACAGGAAGACACACTGAACAAACTTTCCACAAAAATCCAAATGTTTACTTTTTTATAGAAAATGTAATATGAATACCCACATAAATGTGATTCATATAAAATAAATATTCACCCAGAGCCAATAATAAAGAAACTGTGTGAAACTGTAAATCTGAATTTAGTAATTCATTTCCTTTGAATCATTACTATATGATTTACTTACACAATGATGTGTTAACAAACCTCAATAAAAATAAAAGTAAAAAATATATACTAAAGCAAGATGTTTTTTCCAATATTTCCCGAATGTTTAACTCTGGAGACTAATTCTCAGGCAAATTATTCACCAGTTTAGCAGCATGCATTTCATTTCACAACATGTGCATTGGTGTACAGTGTATTGAACTCTGGAGGAGATTGGATCTTTAAGAATAAGTGAGTGGGAAAAAAGTAAGATTCTTTTAAAAGTAAATCTAGACCTGTAGAGTTCTCTGTTGTGAAATGTAATTGATCAATTCCTATTTTTTTTAACTATACATTTCATTTCATTGTTTTAGCAAATATCTAATGGCAGCGGATTTTTTTTTTTTTTTGAGTTGCACTCTTTTTACAGCATAAAAAGTGTTAAACAAATTAACGGGAAATAAATGTACTGTGTGTAATCACTACGTGCTTCTGTAAATGACAGAGGGACATATTTCTCAAAGTGTGAATTCTCCTGCAGATGTGTGAATTCAATACTGCACCAACTTCACATATTCAGCAAATATAGTTATTTTCTGTGATGTGGTGAATTTGTGCACAGTTTATTACAGTTTATTTAAGCACCCTTTTGCATCTATTTTCCCTACATTTGTGGACAATTAGGTTATCATGTGTCAAAATGACAATTCACCAAGGAGTACTGACATGAACATGAATATGTGGACTTGACTTACTTACAAGGCTTAAAAAATGTGACAACCAAGTGTCCAAATGAGCTTGAAATTAATAAAAATTAATTAAAAAAACATTTTTACATTTTACATAACTAACCTCTGGCAACATGAAATCACTTTGTTCCAATACACCTGTTTGTGACAGATTTTCTACAATATGCCACCGCTACTGTTTACCCATGTTTACCAATGTTTTGAAAGCACAAAGCAACTATTTATGACAATCACAGTGACAATATGCTAAATACCAATAACATACTTCTGACTTTTCTACCCTTTGGGGCATATTTACTAAAGTTGGAAAACTGTATTCGCCATTTTTTAAAACGTTTTCACCAGTTTTTTGCCTGTTTTTTTTTTGCCATTTTCGCCGTTTTTCACCGCTATCACAATTTATTAAGCTCTTTCCAACTTTGTTTACTGATACAACATTTCACCAGGTTGAGTGTGGTGAAACTCCATTATTCCCTATGGAGATGGGTCTGTAAAACTTTTCTAAGTCCCTGGCGATATCGATATCAAATGGCCCCATTGACACTAATGTTAATTATAGCTGTATTACTGCATCGATATTTACCGATTATCGGTACATTTTTTTGCATTTCATAAATGAGGGGAAATGGAAAAATGCAGAGGAAAATGGGCGGAAAAGGCAAAAAACGGCAATACGGTTTTCCGACTTTAGTAAATATGCCGCTATTGGTAAATTGATGTTTATTGTTGACAATTACTTTTTTGCCATGTGGATTCAATCTTTGATAAATATGAACCAAATATTTCAAAACAAAAAGCAGTCTCCAGTAGCCGCCATGCACAGCCTCCAACCCCCAATGCTCAGTGTGTACAGTCACCAAGTGCAGTGTTCAATCAATTCAGTTAATGTACACCAGCACTCAAAAGGGTGTAGATAAAAGTTCCAGCTTTATTCAATCCTCAATAAAACATTAGTAACAACAGCAGACAGTCATCCAAATGATTAATTGTAAAGCACAAAATGTATCAGTTTGGAATTCACATTGTGCTGGCTGACTTTCTGCTGCTGTTACTTATGAGAATTATTGAGAATTAAATAAGGCTGGAACTTTTAGCTGCACCCTTTGTATATTTTGGTCTGATATTGAATCTGGTTGGTGTCTTTATTTTTGTATGAGATTGGTACTTTTGGGTGGATATTTATCACTATTTGTTACGTTTTGCTGCAATTTGCCATATTTTCACCATTATTTCATGTTCGCTGTATTTTCAAATTCGAGCTATTTATATAGGAAAGATTAAAATGTACTAATATTTAGAAAGATTGATATTGAAAAATATTGATGCGTTAAACCTGCTACACTTTACATTGCTTTCAATATAGCTCCTTGGTGATATCGATCGTTATAGCTAATATTTTCCAATGGGGAAACTGACCTGAAAAATTTGCAGAACTATCTGCATAGAGAATAATGTGTTTTTGCCACCCTCAATCACAGTGATGGCTAACCTATGACACGCGTGTCAGAGGTGACACACTGAGACGTTTTTGCTGACACACATCATGGTGCTGTTCGTGCCGTGCTCTCAATAGTACAGT
>JAKJJM010003553.1:0-22318 GCA_021901965.1 Pipa carvalhoi
AAAAAGACAGAGACAGGTACATTTTTTTTAATGGAAGTGTATTACAAAAATGTTCCTATAGACTGTCTCTATTTTATAAGCTAATGTTGTTTCGAGGTGATAGGTCCACTTTAAATTGATGGAGTTGTTAAACAAACCTTTGATCATTTCAGCTGCATATCACATGGTTTCAGCAGTGTATAGAAAGAAGTGGACATGAATACAGAATAGTAGTTAGGCATACATTATAGTACTCCCTTTAAAAATATAGATTCAAACATACTCAATACAGGGCTGTATGGAATGAAGCACTGCATATATTTCAACATTTCCTTTTAAATAACAGTGCTAAACTTTAAGCCACCATTTCTGTGAAGTAATGCCACCATGCAGCATTCATTTCAACTAATTTTGACTTCACACTGCAGCATGTGCATACATGTGTTTGGTTTTAAAGGGATGATGTGATAATAAGATTAACCACTTGAGCATTGTGCCATGGGATAATGTTGAATTGATGACCTAGTTGGCATTTTTTTGTCTTGTGAATAGAACCGTATGCTTGATTTATTTGACAGTAATTAATTGACTTTGCCCCAGTGAGCACTGTCCAGGAAACTGGCTGGGGGAAGTACTAAAATAACAAAATGGATTCCATGTACTGCTTGCCTTCTTTGACATTAAACAACTGACATCTGGAGCTAGGTAATTTAGGTACTGGTTCTGTCTGTAATTAGACTATTCTACGTTCAGCTAACCTATGGAAAGGCATTCTTTCTAAGCCTTTAATGTCCCTAAATATTAGACATAGGACACTAGGGATTTGGACTTCCGCATGCACATATAGAGATTAAATATTTGCTGAAGTCCTTGATTTAAAATGCAATAAAACAAATAGATTCCTTGAATTGTAAAAAGTTTTTAATCAGATGAGCACTTGGTAGATTTCAGTCTATGTGGGATAACATTTGATATTTCCATAATATTAAGTTATTAGTTCACTTTTGTTTCTGACACAAACACACATACATTTTAGAAAATTGCGATGGTCACATATCAATAGCAAAGAACAGACTATTTTATGAATCATTAAAAGCTAAAAACTATAGTAATCAATTTCTAAATTAATTTTAGAGTTAAAAAGCTATCCAAGGTTTGTTGTTAAGTACTTATCCTATTGCTGAACACATCCATAAAATCATAAAACAATCATAAAATAATATAGCTTCTCACAACTTTAAGTATGCCTTTAGGATTCCCTGGTGGACTTCTGTAAGCTGGATGAAAATCTAGTTTATGTGAGCAGTAAGCACAACCCAATATATCACATACTACCAGTTATAAATATGCACATTGCATTTTGTGTTTTATTATCACAGTGTTGTTGCTATGAGGCCATTAATACTCCCAAAGCCTTTTAAAATGCAATATATTTCTTTTTTGGCTGGTTGCTTATTGAATCTATTCATGGGTATGTCTGTGATGCATAATGACAAAAGTCTCAGCTTCATACCATATTTTATGTTCTTTCGCTTCTCCATTATTGCACAATGTTACTTGATTTTAAAAGTAAGTTGCACATTTTGATGTTGTTCATGGAAAAAGAAGGGGTTAGGAAGAGTAATTTAATATAAACTTTGGAGAGAAAAAAATTCCAACTCCTGAAGTTTGTTGATGCATTTCCTTTAGAATGGTTTATTACTTTGATTTGCTCTTTTCATCATACAAGTTTTCAGAACAGTTTTTCCTTGAAAATCATAATACAGCCCAAAGTTATATAGTCAGTAAGGTAGGAAAAAGTTACAAATCCATCAAGTTCAAACCTATAAAAAAATTACATAACTCCTACAAATAACCCCTTTGTTGCTCCAGAGGAAAAGAATTGGACTGGATCAACATGTTTGTAAATATTCCTACTGATCTAATTAACTATCCAGAACTTTTTTGAAAGCACCCCAGAGGTATTGCCAGAATCAGTTCCCATGAGGAGACTGTTCCACAGTTTTACAGTCCTAACAGTAAAGAACCCCTTTTTGCGGTTGAATATTAAATCTTTATACTTTTGTGTAGTCCTGGAAGTGCTTGACATGGATTTCAGGCACGCACAAGGGGTTACCATGGGAACTGGGTCATCACTAGAGGCACTATACCCCTCTGGAAGCACTAAGGCGTACTAAACAGAACACATAGGAATATTAGTGCAAGGTGGTACACCTCTAGAGGCACTAAGGTGTACTGTGGCAAGTGCAGGGAAACACACAGGAACATGGTGGTAAACCTCTGGAAGCACTAAGGTGTACTGCAAGAGAGGAAACAAACAAACGTGACTTAAAGGGATGTGGATTCTCTATACCACAGTGGGTGTTGACTCTGGTTAACTCTGAGGTGCGGAATCTAAGGAGGGCCAGGGCTTCACCTTTAAACCCCCACAAGTGATCACTCACTTGAGAACACTAGCAGAACCTGGAACAGCTGAACTGCAATTGGATCACTTGGAACAGAAAGTAGAAATGTGACTCACAGCACCCCTGGGCACAGGCTGAACTATAACTTACAATACTTCCAGAAGCTGTCCTAACTGAGGCTGCGGTGCTAGCTGAGAAGTCACTGTGGAGCTGCAGATCTCTTTAAGAAGCTGTGACTTGAGGCAGTAGCAGACTGTAACAAGGGGCATAACTATATATAATGATAAATTATGTATTTATCGCTGTTTGCTTTAAAACTGTGATTGTCTCTGAATCACAGATATGTTTTGGTAAACCATGAAGCTGAACAAGTTCTTTTAAAAAGACCTATGCCAAGCGTAATGCATAGGGAAGACTTTCCAAAGGAACATAATGAGCCATCTTAGAAAAACAATCTATGCACTAACCAGATAACATCATTTCCATCAGAAGGTAATAAAATCCATGGAAATGTCTGTCCAGGGAACTTCAGGTGAAGGTAATGGTAGTAAAGCTCCAGCTGGAGCTTGCCGTGATACTTTGAAATGGGCACAAGTGGTACAAGCATTACAAAAGTCTTTAACTGAAGATCTCCAATGGGGTCACCAGTAATGATAAGGCATTAGTTCCGCTGTACGTTTAATACCAGAATGCCCAGAAAATGGTGATATATGAGCCCAATTCAGAATCTTTTTCCTGAGAGACTGAGGCACGAATGTTTTATCCTGAGGTATACTTAGTGGGGAAAACTGTGTTGGGGCGACAATACACTGAGGATCAATGATGGGGCAGGAAGTGAGTCCTTGCAGGATACCTGAATTGCTAGTCTTAATAGAATCCATAACCTGAGCAAACTGTTACAACGCACAGGGATATCTGTGGATTCTCTCTCTCTGTGGGATGGGCACCTGTTAATCCTGTGGTGTGGAGTCTAAGGAGCTCCCGTTCTTCACCCTTAACCCCCACAAGGGAGTATGACTTTTGTGGCAAGGGAACTCCCAGGTCGCGGCCCCCAGGTTAACTCCTCACAGGTGGAAGTGGGACTGTGACAGAATAGCAGCACAGGATGTCAAGTAACAACAGCAAAGATGGGTATTACTGGAACAAGGCAGAGTAGAACTGGGAATCTTAGTGTCCTGCTCTGTGTTAAAGCCAATTTTCTTTTCTTTAAAGGAACAGTTAATTCTCTAACAGTTATTTGCCCATCTAATTACCAATAATAAATAAATGCTTTTTGGAATATTTATTACTTACTAGTTCCTGTACTTTTGAATGTATAGCTATTTTCTTACCTACTTCCTCTTCAGCAGATTTATTTGGAATATCAAGTCAGCAACTTGATCTACATGCTTGAGAACTCTGAAATAAACAATCATAAAGAAGCAGGTAGACAGCAGCTCTGTGATTTTACACACTTGCAGGATTCTGATTGGTTACTCAGAATACTCAAGCCTTTCATTCAAATCCCTGGCTTAAGATTCCAAACTGAGCTGCAGAAGAGGATGTAGAGGGAAAAGAGAAGGAGCTTCTGTAAGAAACTGCTTGTAAATTAAAAAGTGTGGTATTAGTAAATAATACATACAACAAAATGCATTATTGTAACAGTGACAAACAGACAGGCAAATAACTTTATTGTTCATTTAATTTCCTTCTGGTTCATGCCTCTTTAACATCGCTGATTTGAGAAAGTACAGATGCAGTATTAGTCAGATTACTGCTTCTAGGCTTGCTCCATCAGCATTGTTGCAGAGAAAGCTGAAAGAGACAGGGATCTCAGGAATTAAAGAAACAAGATCTACTTTAGCTCAGGACAGGAGGCAATAGGGCAGGAGGAAATAAAGGGAAGTAAAGATAAAGCTTTAGGTAATTGTCTGTCCCTCTGTAAACTGGTAAAATCCCTTCACGTGTAGATTATTTTCATGAAAAAAAGGGGTATTGACATGGAAATAAAAGATTTGCAAAATTATTTTTACTTACCTTGAAATGCATAAATCAGAAGTCTAAGAAACAAATTTTGACTTGATGTTCTTGAGGACCCTTGTTTACTGTTCCAAATGTGTCTTTTTTGCAATGACAATCTACTATTTTTAATATTTATTCTGAAGAAATAATTCTTTTCACAGAAAAAAAAAACCCAAATACAAATAAATACAGTGATGAATCACTGCCATGCAGTGTGGAATAGCATTGTTAAAATAAAATCTGTGAAATTTGAGGGATTACGATGCTAGGACACATTCATAATTTCATAGATTTAATAAAAGACTACTTTTATCCCTCTGAGATTTAATACACCTTCTTTTTTACTTATCATGATATGCGTATTACTGAAAGGCAGGTGTTTGCTATATTAAAGATTCTGTCACTGTAGGGAGGTAAGTATTCACAGCTGGAGCTTTATAATTCACACATTTCTATGTTTAAGATTAGAAAGTTAATCTAAAGGAATAACTCACCATGTGCGAAATGGTGCAGAACAAAGCAGTTCTGTAACCTGTTTGCTGACACAGCATTTGTAGACATAGATCTCACAATGTCAAGAAATCCAATGAACAAACTCTTATTAAAAATGACTGCTTTGCGAAAATATGCTTCTGCATAATATGTAAATGAGATTTTAAATGCAGCAAGTACTTTGTAAATAAAAATGAATAGATTCTGTGGATATCTATATAAATTTATGTTTTTCAATATCATACTGAAACACATTGGGCGACGGCCACAAAGCTCTTTATTAAACACTCAAAACCACAATTTGCAAGGTTAACAAGAGATCAAATGAACTGTAAGGTCAGGGCCACTTTGGCTGTCTTGTAACTGAGCTGGAAAAATTGTAGGTATAGTTTCCTATAGGACAATTCATACAGTTGTAGGGAATTCACCCCCTGAGTAGTCAAAATGGCACTACACAGTCTATTTCATTTTGTATCATTAACAATAGCGTCAGTGTGGCCCTGATCTAAAGCCTTTAAAATGGAAAAGCAAAGTAGCTCAATAGTTAGCATTATTGCTGTGCAGTGCTGGAGTCATCTGCATGGAGTTTTTATGTTTTTCCAACGCATGCAGTGGTCTCGTCTGGGTTTCCTTCCACAATTCAAAGACAAACTGGAAAGCTGATTGGGAAACTGACCAAATTTTCCATAGCTTGAGCGTATGTGATTGCATAAGAAAAATAAACTGTAAACTCCACATTGGCAGGTAAAGATCAAAACCAAAAAAGAAGAACAGTCCACTTCGCTCTCCATAATATCCCATAATTATTTAGGTTCTTTTCCCAAAAGGCTGATCACTTTAAGGCTTATTCAAAGCTTGAAAAAAAAATTACAAAACAGGAAGAACACATTAAAGATACATTATGATACTTTTATCCATCCACATAGTACAATGCAATGTTTTGGCGCTGAGCCACTTCATCATGTTCAACAGATGTAAATCTATAATAACTGTAAAGTACTGTGTATTTTGTAAGGACTAAATAAATACCTTTGTAAATAAAATCGTGAGAAAACTTCACTGTTGCCGTTGCTACCAGTCCTCTAGGCTATTTCATCAGGCCTACGATCAGGGTGCTAATGAAGTTGATGTAAGTGGCAATTATTAACATTTAACCATTTATTAGATGGTCTGTCCTATCTGCTGAGAAGCATATTGTTTTAGGTATAACAGCTGGTCTGGAGGTAAAATGGTTCTTCCCCTTGTCACTGGTTTGACCAGATTTGGTTACTTCCCACCTTGTTTAGAATTCTAGCAGCACAGAAATAACTCAGAATCCCTGCAATTCAGTGACCAAGACCTCAGCTCAGAGCATATTGGCCTTCAATCATGGACAGCTTTGACTACCCATCAACTATACTTTAAGGCTTGCAAATCTTTGTGAGAGGGAGACAATGGATGTGTAATGTTTTCTGATCTCATGTAGGCCAGAATTCCTCCTTGCTTTCATTTCTGCTTGTGGTATTTACTATGACTTTTTTTCTTACTGTAATATTCACCCCCACTAGACTTTCCCTAGAGGTCCAGATGGGCTCAGAGAAGAAGTCCTACAGCAAACTAGGTTTAGAAGGTGTAACTAGCAAGAAGGACTTATGGCTACTTTTGGGCGAAAAATCTTGATCACGGATCGAGATCTCGCCAAGTACTGCCGCGAGAATTCTCGGCCGAGAAGCGAGAGTTCTCAGCTGAGAATTCTCGCACTATTAAGAGCGCAAAGACTCAATCGAGTCTTTGCGCTCTTAATAAATTTCGCCCCAAGGGTGCTGAAAGTAACAGTTCAGCATGTTCCCCGGGGTTCCTTTGTTTGTTGGAGCTAATGCGAGCAGCAATTCTTAAAGAGTTCTTAAATTCTTAAAATGTTGCTATAAAACAGTGCATTCTAAAGCTGACAAAAATGGAGAACATCATTAGATAGATGTCCCAGGCCTATGCAAATTAGCAAAAACAGAACCTCTTATTTTGATGTAGAAACCTTTTTTCCTCTGGGCATAGAAAATGCCACCTTGTTATACTTACAGTCTTTGGCATGAATAGATAAACAGAGATGGAGAAAGAACACTGTATTGACCCTTGATATATTTATCTGTCATGAGCCACAATCCTAGCATGCGGCTTGTGACTACGGCTCCTGTAAGCTATGTTGACTAGTAAGCTAATCCCTCCCGCCCTATGAAGAGATTCAAAAGTTGAGCGCTGAAGTTAGCTATAGTTAAATTGGCAAAGCACTAGAAATAATTTGCCAGGAAAGGTTCAACATATGTATAGAGCTTGAATACTTATTCAGGCGGCTAAAAAAAAGTAAATGTTACAAGCAAAGTGCAACAAGAAACAACAAAGACAGAAAACATATTAAAAAAAACATTTCCTTGTAGATTTGCGTTGGCACCCTGAAAGTAAGATGAATCACATATCCTGTTACAGCATGATACAGCTATTGTGAAGAGACCACACATTTGGAAGAAAAGGAGAAACCTGATGAAACATGATTTATTACAATTATATAAACTAATGACTATAGGTACCATCCTGTGTTGAATATTGATTAAATGTTACCTTTCCCATACATGAAGATCACAAGAAAGAATTCTGTCAAATTAACTTAAAACATGAAAAAGGGAAAAAAAGGAAACAGACAGGAAACAGTGAAAACAATAAATCAGTCAGGTTAATATATGGAGATTTATAAATAATGGTAGCACAGCCAGTCTCCAAGGATCCTTATAATTACATAAAAGAACATTACCTTATTCCTTGTAGCTAAAAACACTGGTGTTTAATCTGTTACAGACAAAGCAAAATCCAAGATTTTGCAAAGGACTATGTTATTCATTTGCTGCAATACAAGTGCTGGTGGTACAACTGCAGATCCAGTCCTTCAAATAAACATCCATAAGGTCAGATCTAAAGACAGTTCAGAGACAAATGTTATGTCCAAATTAAGCTGATATTCAAATATCCAATAATTCAGTGCACAGAGCATTGCTTGAGTCTAATAAAGATGTTTGTAAATGTGATGACCTAAGCATCAATCAGCATAACAGATTTTTGGTGATAAACTCTGAACAGACCTTTTCCTATTATACATTTTTGTTATTAATGGAAAAGTTAAACTGTCATCTTAGTATTTAGTATCAGTATTTTTCTATGTTTATGCCGGTGTCCTATAAATTTATTGTGGTATTGAAGCGCTTATAGTTGGCCTTTATTGCTTGCATATATTCTTTTTAATTCCTAAAAAAACATTTTCACCTGTCAGGCTTGTTGACAAAAGCTTCATCTTAGGGGGGTCATTCCGGTAGCTCCGAATTTTCCATCCCGAATTCACTTATAGCGAACTCCCATTATAAAATCGCGGCCGCGACAATTCTTCCATTATAAAATTGCGACCGTGACAATTTTTTAGTCGCAGTCACGATTTTAAAATGGGAGTTCGCTATAAGTGAATTCAGGACAGAAAATTCGGAGCTACCGGAATGACCCCCTAGATATGGAAGTCACTGAGCATCATGGTGGCTCAGGGGTTAGCATATGACTTGCAGGACTGGATTTGATTCATCTTAGTTTTTTTTTTTCAGAATTTTATGCAATATATTATGGCCTAATAATTGATAGACTAGATTATAATTTACTATAAAGACACTCACACAAACCCTTATTGATATCATTCTCTCTCTTTTACCAGTTTAACTCTATAGAATAAACCACCTAACAATTATCTGTATATGCCTATAATGTAGGTATAATGGAAAGAAACATGTTTTGTGTAGAAATTGCACAAAGGTATCAGATACAGGTATTTATTTATGGATATTTGTAAACATAATTATATTCATATATGATTTTTCAACAATGCAAATACTGATTCATTGGAATAACACACTTGGGGCTATATTTAATAAGCCCGAAAAGACGCAATTTCGTCTTTTGGGGTTTATTAAATTGTCTCGCGAGATTTCCACGAGATGATACCGTGAGATCATCCCGTGGCGATTGCGATTTCCGAATTCCGGAATTGGATCATTCGATCGAAAGTTTTAGTAGCCATAGAAGAGACGGCTACCTTTCAATCAAAAGATCAAATTCTGGTATTTGGAAAGCGAAATCCCAGCGGGATCATCTCGCAGGTTCGTCTCGCGCAGAAATCTCACGAGCTTAAGCCCGAAAAGGCTTGAATCTGAGTATTCGAGTCCTTTCGGGCTTAATAAATATCGCCCTAACTTTTCAGTCCCAATTCATTCACCCTTTCTGCATGTGTCACAAGTAGAATTACCCTTGCCAGCTCAGGTAATTTCTCTTTAAGATTTTGGGGAGATGGCACAAGCACAGGTTAATGACATTGTTAGGGAAAACTTTATGGAATTATAGATGGTTTATGCCCTATTTTACATTTAGGCTAGAGCCGCTAGAACATTAGTTGAAGATTTTTAAATGTTATGTTATTAATTTGTTAACAAATCTCTGACCATTTTTCCCCTTTGGTGTCGAAGAGCTTCATTTGTGGAAAAAGTTATTTTCAGGTGAAATCAGTTATCATTGCTTTGTCTTGTAATCATTGTGGGGCCTGAAATGCAGTTCCTCCAGGTATTGCAATTCTTGCGGGAGGCTTTATGCTACCATTTGTCAAAGTATAAGATCCACATGCTCTAGGACAGTGATTCTCAACCTGTGGGTCGGGACCCCATTGGGGGTCGAATGACGATTTGTCAGGGGTCGCCTAAGACCATCAGAAATATAGGGTCTGAATGGGGTTGTCCAATAACAATTAATGAATGGGGGTCGCCAAATCACAGGGAATTGTACTAAAGGGTCACAGCAATAAAAAGGTTGAGAAGCACTGCTCTAGAACTTGAGACATTTCCAGATTACCCCTCTAGATTTGTAGAGATTTGTTTGTTGATATATGCTCTAAAATATTCCTTTCAGATAACGAATTTCCATTTCCTGGTTTCAAATGTGATACTGAAGTTAGTCTGTTGGTATATGTTTATTTTAAGATGTATATGTAAAATTCGGGGGGGAGCCTAAATAAAGGACAAGTACCACAAGAAAAATAAAATATCCCATTTGGATCAGCATGGTAGTTATTCAAATACAGTACATGTAAAAAAATTGTGAAGTTGCATTTGTGAATTCAATTGCCTTCAAACGGATAGCAATGTTGCATGAACAAACCCCACCAAATGCTATTGTTTATTATTGAGCGTATCTTCATTAAAATGACCTAGAAAGCCAGCTTTTTAAGTTAAATGTCATACTTTCTAGACATGATTTGGAATTATTGTAAACACATATTCTACATATATTATTTGTAAAATCATTTGGGGCAATTTTATTTTTTGGTGTCAATGTCCTTTTAAAGGAGAACTATAGTCAAAATCAAGAAATACAAATGTGGTACAATACCTTTTAAGAGTTAGTTTGGCTGCAGTAGATTTGAAAGAAGCAAGCCCTGTTCTTGCAGATCCCAGTGCTGAGAGATATGTATGACATAGCACATCAAAATTTCCCCCTCGCATCATGTACTATGCCAAACAACTTTTAAAAATCAAGTAAATGTACCAAATGTGTGTCTTGTTATATTACCAAAGAATTATATATTAAGTAGTACAGTTAAAAAAGCATCCACGCTTCATATTGAAAATGTTCTTGTCTCTTTGATGGGCTTTTGCTTTGATGAGGGATCCAGAGAAAATATATTAACCCCTTTTCCTTTTATGTACTATAAACTACTTAACCAATTGGAACTGGAGTAATAGATTCAAATATATGCAAAGAAACAAAATATGCTAGACATATGTTCAATTATGCAGAACTCTAAGAGGTTATTGCCTGTATGTAAGTATGTATGTATATTTTTATTTATAAAGCTCCACAAATCTACACAGCGCTGTACAATTGAGCAGTACAATTATAATACAGACATGGGCAAAGTGCATTACACATTACAAGTATAATATCACAAGGATACATCACTTTAAGTGCCAGGTTGTGTTTGACACAACAGGTTGGAGGTCCCTGCCCCATAGAGCTTACAATCTAAATGGAAGGAAGACTTACATACGCCAATAGAAGGGTAAGAAGAGCTGTAATAATGTGCTGAAACACTGATAAATAAAATAAATACAAATACTTAGCAAAAATAACTAATATTCAATTTCAGACTATAAAAAATGCAAGAGTAATTGCTTATAATTCTATTCAATTGTTTGAGCTGAATGAAACAAGAAGGAGATAGAACATTTGTTTATTTTGCATGAAAATTTTGTTTAATTGATATATTGCAAATCTAAAAATAAGAGGCCATGTTTTCTGTGTTATTTTTAACGTCTCTCCATTTTATTCTTTTAGTCTATTCCCCTTTCTTTCTCTCTGTTCTTCTCATCTCTCGCTCTCCTTTTTCTATTATTCTTTGTATCGCTATCTCCACCTTTCTCTCCTTTCCATCTAAACTCTATTACTTAATCCTTCCTTACTGTAATCTCCATTAGAAACTCACCTACTATATACCTATTTTCACTGGTCTTTATATTTCAGGTTATTTCTATAAGTGCACCTGTCTTTATTTCACCTTATCCATCCCCATATTGTAATCCATTTCTCTACAACTTGCCCCTTCCTTTCTCTGAGCAAATTATCTGTCACATCTTCCCTTTCTTTCTGGCTGCTCCAAACCTGAGGGAGTGATTACAACTGCTCATTTATATTACTGTATTATTGATATTTCACATTTGATGTCATGTGACACAAATATTCTTTCTATTCTTTTCATCTACACTACCAGCTGGCCCCTTGATATTGATTCCATCAGTATGTTCCCATTAGCTATGACCAAAAGGGCCTGTCCTGTTATTACAGTAGAAGTCATTGTCAAAACAGTCAGGCCAGTTTAATAAAAGTAACAGAAATACATATACTTTTAAAACAAATGACTTTTAGTTTAGATAAACATGGACCTTTTCCATTCATTTCAAAGTATATATGCACTCATATTTAATTCTTTACATCATGATTTGGCACTATAGATAAATTGGTGTGTGACCATTAAAATAACCTTCATGAACTACTCTTATCAGTGAGTACAAGCAGGCTACCAAAGCATCCTGTCTAGGGGCAACGGTATTACATTTTTTCTGGTCCTGAATGCATGAAGATAAAGACCAAGGACCAAGAAAATTTATGTTGCAAAAACAGGGGTCTCTAGTCATAATACTAAGGAAGAAAGGTGTTCATACCTGACTGAATTTATAGTAAATGTTCACTTTCCTTAGAAGCATAGGAACCAGAAATAATTGTTAAACATTCCACAGAAAAAAGTAAGTAAATCTGAATTGTTGATCCAGAACTTTTCAGCTATTGTGCCATATGTGATAAGCAAAAAGCACTTTGGGGTGGTCAAGCAGAACTTTCCCAGCAGACTGGAAAGATTCCCTCTACTCAGAGTGATTTTCTGTCTATAAGCAAGAATAAAGATTGTTCTATAGATCACCATTTCTCATGTGCTAATGTAGTCTATTTACTGGAGAGTTTGAGTAGTAAAATATCATATATCCTAATTTTTCCCTTCAAAGAAATTTTATATAATATGCAGTGTGCAAGGCTGTAATAAAATCACTTCAGATCTGCATTTGGTGTAATTCACAAGTCTTCCTTTCTTAAAGGTAAAGTGATCATGATATGTATGCAACATGTCCTGAGAACCCAAATATATTGTATTTCAGTTTAGTAAAACAGGAGTGAAATAAAAACCACACGGTGTCTGTTGATTTTGAAAAAGGACAACACTGGCATCTTGTAAAGTTTGGAGAGTTTCTTGGGGTCTGAATATTTAAACCTCTTTGCATTGTTTCATTATAAAATACAGCATCTTACTTTGTCAAAATAACATTTTTTAGGATTGTTTAATTCTGTTAATGTGGATTTTTTTCTAATGTTTCAAATATTTTTTCTAAGAATTTAACAATTTCTATAAGAATTTCAATCTTTGCCATCAAAAGTACCCCTTTACTTTTGAAGTAATATCAAACATACCCCAATCAATAATTCCTATATACTTTCTGTGAAATGAACTACATGAAAAAATTAGTTTTCTAAATCAACAGGTTTTGAAGTACCCCATAACAGTGTGCAATAGTGCGAAACAATGTTAGTTGCTTCACATAACAGTGAGTTTGGAGAGTAGAGAAGCTGAGTATTGTATTATGTTCATCTATTCCTTCCATCATTTTTAATTTTAATTTTACATAACCTATCTTGCAAGAGTTGTATGAGCAGCTATTTATGATCCAAACTGTTTTTTTTTACTACCTCAAGAAACTCTGGGATTTGTAGTTCTGCATAGTTCTACAACAATTTGAGTCATGCCACCCAGCATTCAAGAACATATTTAAAAAGCATGACAGAGAGATCTGCAAAAAGTTCCTCTTCCATGTAACCCTTTCTTTTAAAAACGAATTGTTTGCACCTGATGCACTCTGATGCTACAGAGATTTCAAAACATTGCCATCATTTTTTCCTAGGATAGAAGGTACACCTAGGGCTTTACACCTATTATGATTTTACAGCCAAAGAGAAATGAAGTCTGCCATAACATGGCTGATTATGAACAAGTATAAATACAGGCCGATGACTGCTCTCATTTTAATGAGAACATGAAACACTATACTCGTACAGGCTAAACTAACACAGTTCTGAATAGATTTCATGATGACCTTGTAGACTACATTTCATGTATCTTCCTCTTTAAATAGGACTGGATTTAAACAAGTTATGACTAATCAGCACTGCAGCAGGTTGATGTAGAATAGTTCTGTTCCAAAAGGAATAATCTGGCATGGGTTCGCATAGCATCCCTTTTGAAAAACTTTAACCCACAAAACACACATGCTTTTTAACTGCAAATCATTTGTTTGCATGTAACCAATGAATTGTGCAGTATGCATTTTGACTTATCAGTTATTATTTGTGCAAATTTTTATTTCATGGATGTACTGGTTTGGACCAGTTTGTCCAGAAATACCTTACCACTGGGGACAATGAGAAAAATCTGTATGCTAGGGCAACATATATTATAATACATCTCAGTAGGAGATTGTCTAATTATAAGGTTAAGGATAGTGTCCTAGATTAGGTACCAAAAATGTTAAGTAGCAGTGCAATCTACTCCTTTAACTAGGAATCCTTAGTGAAAAGACATTGTCTCTATCTAACCCTCCATTTGTTCTTTATTTATAATAGAAGGGAAACTGTAAAGGAGGAAAGGATTAAACCTCCATCACCCACCATGCTTGTCGTACACTAAATGCTGTATATCAAAAAAAGAAACTTGACACTGTCATTATTGTTCAATATTAGACTTCCTAGCACTGTTAATTACTGGGGTATTTGTTTGTTTCTGCCAATGTCCTTTGGTAAGCATCACATTTACTATGCCAGTGAGGCAGTAGACAGTGAAGGAGAAAGAACCCACACAAAAACATTGTGTTAACATAACTTATATTCTATATGTTACCGTGGAGGACATTTACTTCCTGAATGACCTACAGTGTCCATATTTCCAGCTTTTTAAGGGACTTATATCATACATAGTGTTAATCTATGGTTTAATAAATTTCTATTTGCTATGAATGCTCATATTATATAGCATTGGTTTTCTGTTTTTGTCTGCCAAGTAAGCTGGGATACCTAATAAAACCTTCTAGGTTATATTGGTCTAGGTGATAATTTGTCATGATATTTCTAATTTGCCTTTTAATAATGTGTTTCATTATTAGATAAGTATTTAAGAGGACCTCAGAAAAAGAATATGAGGAAATGTTTACCTTCTCTTTCAAGTTTGATCTCATGTTATAAAGTCTGTCTACCAAAGCTGGAATCTATTTTCAGTGACTATGTATAGGCAATGCACACTCTGTGGCCTAACAGATGCCATCTGTAAAAGCATTTACTTTAAATTAGAGGAATAAGTAATCAAAAGAGCTTTGTACTTAATGCAAAACTTTTGGTTACTATTAAATGCTCGTTAGTGGGTGTTTTTGGTGCATGACTGTCAAAATCAGTGGGACATTTATGTTTGATTTCCTGAGTGAGTCAAGACTGAATATGATTTTACAGCTTTAATACTGTAGCATGAATGAATAACATTTACTTCAACATGACCAGATTTTTTCTTTAACATTATACCTTTGTATAAACTGGCATATTTGAAAACAATATTATCAACAAGGTTTACATAAATAAATACAAAATTCTTTAAACTTTATAACACCAATCCATTTCATAACTCTTAAACAGAAGCAAGTCCATGTGACTGTGCTGAGTCTTGGACCATGCAGGTAGCTTACAACCCATAAATGTTATTAAAAATCCCCATCACCAAGCTGATGACTGGATTTCTAAACTGACATTTATTGCAACCAATGTGCATATTGTGGTAAACATTACTCCTCTGTATAAAAGCATAGGGGTCAGGTGTTACATTTATCCCCCCTCCAAGGATAACTAGATAAAGTGTGTATAATTTTATTCATAAAGCACCATTAATTTATGCAGCCTGTACAACATACACGATAAACAGGATCTTTCCTAAGCCAAATTCTTACCTTAGTCTTCCCACCCTGTGTACAGCAACCTCCATCACTACACATATGCTAAGACATTGTAGCACTATGACTGACCACTCAGAATAATATATTAATAATTATCCAATAGGGCAGGGGTGTCAAACTCAAATACACCGTGGGACAAAATTAAAAACTTGTATAAAGTCTCTTCCCAACCTTGATATTTATTGAAAAAATGTCTATAATTGCGAAGTTTTTCATTCTCATCGGATATAAAGCAGAACCTCTTAAAACAGATCTGTCCTTTACATTTGTGAATAGATATTCTCCTTCCCACATTTCTAGAAAGCTTCTGTTTTTCACCTTTCATTTGGCCATCTTTGGTAGCTGTGGCCTAATGTGACTGGTAGCATAGGGTTGTTAATTAATGTCAACAGAGGATGGGATGCTTGTGGGTCCTGATTGATATACCATCACACCAGCAGAGCATTCTGGGATTTGTAGTATTAGTGGTGCATGCACTGTCTATTAGCAGGCCAGCTCTAGTAGACATTTGGTATTTTCTCACAGGCCAAATACAATTGCACTGCAAGCCAGAGTTTGACACACCTGCCATAGTGCCATACTGCCATAGGGTAAGCAACAAGGTAGAGTGAAAATAATGCAAATCTGCAATGGATTCTACTCTCCAGTACTGGATCTTTCTAACCCAATACAAAGATATGTCTTTTTTGAATGTAAAAATATTACAAGTTATGGATATTAGATTACTGGAAAGGTTTTTAATCAAGGAATTTATTCTGTTTTTTTCTTATAAAATTAGGAAAATTGGCTTTTACTTTATGGGGATTTGTTGTTCCTCTGGATCAACATTGAGGGATAATTAACCTATTATCCTGCAGTGTTGATTGACTGGGTGGGCTCGTGCACATACATAATTACAGAATGTCAACAATTAGTGTTGGTCGAACTGCTCGGCTCAACTGTTAGTTCGGGCCGAACTTCAAGGATTTTCGATCACTCGAGCCGAGCCGAGATTTGTGCTGCAAGTTCAGGGCTTGGCTCGGATTCGGGGCCGAACAGTATTATTTAAATCATTAACCGGCAAGTTAAGCGGTTAATGATTTAAATACCCAATTATTTCCATAGCGCTAATGCAATATTCAGTGAAACAAATTTTACCTAGTAGGGGTCTCTGGGACCCCCACATCTCCCCCAGCATCGCCCTCACTTAGCATAGCGCTAAGTGAGGGGACCGATATGTGCAGGAAGCGGCTCCCTGGGAGACGCTTTCCTGCACACTCCCCCCTGCCCCTTCATGTAGCTATGGGGTAGGGGGGGCTATAAAAATTAAAATAAGGGGTCCCTGGGACCTCTATCCCCCACCCTGCACCAGCGCTATGTGCAGGGTGAGGGAGCGTTATAGCAGGAAGCAGCTCCATAGGCTCACTTGTTTGGGTATAAAAATTAACCCGAACTTCATCTCCCATTAACTTCAATAGGCTTCGGCGTTCAGGCTCGGGTTCGGCACGAACGCCGAACTGAACTTGACAAAGTTCGGATTTTTTTCCAAACCCGAGCTATTTACTGCTCGACCAACTCTATCAACAATCCTTTAAAATGACATAGACCTTTATTTAGGTAGAAACATTTAGGAATGTCCCCATTTCTAATTTTATAAATCATATCGGAACATGTATAACTACAACTGGGCCAGAATTGTCACGCAACTTTTAATAAAGCTAACTACTCAGGGAAACCAAAACCAACTTTATAATGGGAGAATTGTCACAGTCGTGGATTTACTATGGAAATTTGCTGTTTGCGAATTCAACAGTCGAATTCTCACTTTAGAGAATAACCTCCCCATATCTTTAAGGTGAAGATTTAGGGATAATTATTCTCAATATACAGTAAGGGCAAAATTTACTAAAATCGAAAATGCCATTTTCTTTTTCTAAATCCGGATTTCGAAATTTTTTGAAATCTGGATTTCTGTTGTGTCTAGTAAATGTAATGAGCGGTGCTTCCATGCATGCACCGCTCGTTAAATCTAGCTTCTCAATGCGGCAGCCGCTGGGGAGACTCAGCTCTCCCCAGCGCTTCCTGTTTTGGCTTAGTCAATCAGGAGCCGCTGACATCACAGATGATGTCAGTGTCGGCAAATTCAAATGGCAGAGCGATGCTATTTGAATTTGCCGCAAAAATCGCAAAATTTGATTTTAGTAAATTTCGTCCTAAGAGTTTAGATTTGAAATTCTTTGAATTTTCAATAGTTTATTGTGTCACATCTCTGTTTATGTTGTTGTTTTATATTGTTTCTCCTAATATCAATGATCAATAAAGCAAACTTTTATTTAGGTACCCTAAGGGTTTTAATGGGCAATAATTGAAAATAATCAATTCAATAATAGTTAATGTATGATAAAATATAGAATTAAAATCTATAAATGTACTGATTGATGGCAGTCATTATTATTATATGTTTCTTGATGTGCTGAAAAAGCAATATATTGCAGTCTTCAATAATATACAGACATTATTACCAATTACAATAGCAGCCACACATAAAAATCTGTGTAAAAGTATAAGGAGGTAGGAGATTTGAAACTAACAGATGAATGCAGACTTCATCAAAATAAATTATTTTTCAATATGCCTCTAAATGCAGACATTGATTTAGAAAGCCTGACATCACTAAAAAGCCTATGAAATGGCAAAAAAACAAAAAAAAAAAACTAATGGTAAGTTAAAGGAATTATTTAACAAAAATATGCATCTATCAAAGAATCTGTTTTCTTCTCATGCTGTCAGGAAAGCTGTCCAAATGTGAAAAAGAATATTCACTTCAACAGATGGCTGATTTAATTTCAGCAGTATGGGCACTTGGAAATGACTGACTAAAAATCCGAGATCTTATTAAGCATGCAGTATTAAAATACCTAAACCTATGTTAACAAAGCCCTTCTAATTCATAAGACACTTTGCAGAAGCACTGATATGGACACTAGTGAATATCTGCACAGTGCTTACAATGTTAAATAACTGGGTTTTCTTTTATGGCCATATGTGAAAACAGTATTTAATGTAGCTGAATAGGCAGCAGGAATTTTATAATCAAGTTAATCAGCTATGGGTTATGTGTTAGTTGGCATAATCTGTGTAGGGCAGGCATTAAGAAAAAAAATCTATATTTAACATTGATGGGGTTCAAGGGCTATGTGCTAATGTATATATATTAAACAGTTTACCCATTAAAAAAATACAATATACTAATTTTCTACTGTTAGAGGGATATTTTACTAGTCGTTTTGATTGTTTTTCGCTTTTTTTTGCCGCATTTTTGTTTTCCCCGCATTTATTAAATGCGAAAAAAATGTATCGATATTGATACTCTTTTTAAATATGCCCCTTAGTGTCCATATTGCAAGTTCCGAATGTTAATCCTTAGACAACTATGTGGCCTCTGATTCATTTGAGTGGCACTTAGATCATCATCAATAACAATATAGACATTGAGGGGGTTATTCATCATAGTGCGAACTGTCACTTAGATTTGGGACTTTGCGTGCATTCATATCCATTACAACATTCGTGGACTTACGCACCTCTTCATATCACCTAGCATGTGCATGAATGTGCCATTTTGACTTTTCCAGATTAAAGAAGCAAAGTAGGGGTTGATGGTGTTGGCAGATCTCCTGTTTGTGTAAGGTGACTGTACACCCTAAAGACAAAGAAAATACAGCAACCAAGAGACAACATGGACTAGAACTAGCGTCACATGGAAATGGGTGACAAAATCACATGTTGTAATGAAGGAGACTATAACACTAGTGGGGACCAAAATGTGACAAAGTGGTGACAATTCCTTCATTACAATCAATACTGCTTATTAGTAGTATTTTGACATTTCTATAAGAAAGACTCAATTATAGTAACATTTTCTTCTTTAAATAGATCCATATGAATCATTATGAGAAAATTACATCACTTTACAGTGCTTGATCAAACTGTTCCTCTTCTACTGACCACGTCTGACAACATGTCGAATAGCGTCCATCGCTGTTGACTTCTTTGCCAAGGGAATCCTTTATTCAGCGAATAATGTAATGAATTTGTGTCTAATGGAGTGTAGCAACAGAAACATTGGAATTTCGCTACTCCTGTCAAATTCACACTTTGATGAACAGGCCTTTCAGAAGGAATTCTCACCTTAACATTTTTTTTTAAGTAAGTTGCAGACATTCATATTCTTGGACATTTTGTGAGTTTGTGTGCGTATTATTTATTTTTTTATTCTTTTCTTAATAACACTTCTTGTTTAGAAATTATTCTGAAACTTTGTTTTTTTTGGTTTCTAATTCTATTTAATTACTTATAATGTTCAGGCCACAATCTCATTTCTAGTCAGTATTTGCTATGTTTCTAGATTAACTGCTCCTAGCAAGCTGACGATGATTTCAAAGAACAATATCCCAGATAACTTTATAATACACTATATAAATAATTTGCACTTCCAAGAATTCTAAAATATTTCTAGAAATAATATTTTATTTAAAAAACACAAATGTTTGATTGGCTATTAGCTTGTACATGTGGGGTGTCTGTAATTTTTTTTTTAAATCTTTATCTATATTGGATGGTTTAGATGAAATGGAAAGGCAAATCCATTTATAGACATCATTAGAGAAAAAGGGTACTCTTATCTATGAGTATAGTGTAGCTTTTTACATATGGGTTATTTACACACTAGGTTGCAGATTAATGCAAACTCAAAGTTTCTTATTATTTTTGTGAAAACAGGAATTTATAAAGGAAAAAGTTGGAGTACATATTAGCTCTCTAGGTTGCAAACTATCTCCATTGCCAGGGAATAAGGTTCAGTAGACATGCTAAAATTGCATATCGTCATATTTTTTCATAAAAGTCTCTATGTTTCCATATGGAGCATTAAATATGAAATTTATTGGGCTTTAGATGGCTATGCATTCCTGTATTTTGGTGATACATGTAAAGATAGGCTCACCTTCCTTTCCTAGATTATTTATTTAATCTGCAATAACTTGTAGGTCCTGACCTATGAGAAATCTCTCAGCAAACTCAAACTTGTAAATGAATTGTTGAAACCTAATTTTTTAAAATAGTGAACTTTAGTAGGTTTTTACTTCTGATTGTGCATCTCATTCTAGCTCTTTGGAATCTAAATTGCACATTTTATAAAGGTTTTAGAGGAAAACTCATGTGTCCAGATGTCGTGAATATAGGGTAGCAAAGCTACAACAATCGGAACATAGCAAATTCACTTTGACAGTCATATTTGCACTTTATTGAATAAGCCCCATAGTGTTTCAAGTCAAAACCCTTTTTTATCCTATTTTGTTTCAGTATGTTGAGAAATATAGAATAACTAATATACTGCATATTTGAGGAACTCTAGCAAGAATTATTATTAAATGACACATACAGAAAACTTTTGGTTTATTGTGTCCACGTGTAAGCATTTTCAAATAAAAGAAACTTTCATAAAACTGTATTAATTTAATACTGGATTTATTTACTATAGTAACTAATTTAAAGGAATGCAAAAATAAAATCAGTTGTGCCATCCAATAGCCAAGTAATACCCCTCTTAACCTCACAGCACATTTGCATCAAACCCCCAGTTTAAACTTTGACTGGTAGTAACCCAGCAGTTGCAATTTTGACTGCTAGTAACCCAGCAGCTGGTCAGTAATTCTGTAGGAAAAAGCATACACTACCAGATATTGGGCAGTGTGGTAGATCAGTTCAATTCCACCCTGGACTTCATCTGCATGGAGTTTAGATGTTCTCCCCCATACTTGCGTGGGTTTCCTCCAGGCACTCCGGTTTCCTCCCACAATCCAAAAACATACATGTGTGTGTGATTGAAACTAGATTGTAAGCTCCATGGGGCAAGGACTGAAGTGAATAATGAATCTCTGTAAAGCGCTGTGTAATATATCAATGCTATATAAATACAATACAATATCAATAAAAAAATAAAAGAAATACATTTCAAAGAGTAATTTACTAAGGTCTGGAAACACTTGCTAGAAGGAAAAAATCACTTCTTCCATTAGTGCACTCCTTGAAATGTCTAGATATATTTAAATCAAACAGGCCACAACTCCTACATGCTTGACTTAAGCCTTTGTAGTAATGAACTGCTTACATCTATAGAAACAATGCAGGAATCCTAGCGTCTCTCTAATCTCCTCTAGGGGTGACCTTACATAGATCATTTTTATTAAATGATCAATCATTCCAATTGTATGAGTTTTGTATGAGAGTTGTATTGATTAAAGTGATCAACCATGACTACTTTCATTGGTCTTTAAATTTGGCAGAATGCTTTAACATTTTTATTGCTACTATTGAACTTCACTCATTGGTTTCTATGAAAAGTATGTTTTGTTAATTAATGTAATAATGACTGTTACTAAAACTTTTGTTGCATATATATGGTAGGATAGAGTGGTTGCATCCAGAGATGCAAATAAAATGAGTATTGCAATACTTGGTGATACCTTTATTATTGGACTTACAGTCAGTTTAGATAGACAAGCTTTCAAGGTCTGTCCTCCCTTTCTCAAATCTCAAGTCTTTGTTACTCCTAATTTCTAAACGCAGTATTGCTTGAGACTTGAGAAAGGGAGGACAAACCTCTTGAGAGCTTGTCTATCTAAATTAAATGTTAGTCCAATAAAAAGGTATCACCAAGTACTTCAATACTCATTTGTATGAGTATATAAATATATATATATATATATATATATATATATATATATATATATATATATATATATATATTTGGTGATA
>JAKJJM010003568.1:0-14738 GCA_021901965.1 Pipa carvalhoi
GCTGCGGCCCATTATACCCACTCTCTTGGTGTTTTGTCTTTATTTAAGGTAATAGAGGGACAGGTATTGTTGATGGATTAAAAGAGATGGCACTGCACACTACACCTGTCAAAAAAGGGTGCCAATTGAAAAATACAATCAATAATTTTTGATCGTTTTTTTCCAATCGAAGCTTTTCGATCAATATTTTCTGATCTGTTAGCGCTGGGAAAGTGACATAAGCACTTATGACACTTTCCCAGCGGTAACAGATTGAAAAATATTGATCGAAAAGCTTTGATTGGAAAAAATGATCGTAAAGTATTGATCGATATTTTTCCCATTTTTGTACCATCAATAAAATTCGAAAGGGTCAAAATCAACCTTTTCAACTTTTATAAATTTCTCCCTTACTGTAGAAGTATATTAAAAATACTCAAAAATGCAACTGTCCTTGGTGTCTGTCATTAACGGCAACTAATTTAGCCTGCGCTTGACTATAAGAAGTCATTTGTCCCTTGCATGATATGACCTTCTATTTGTTCTGTCATTATTGCCAGGGGAGAGATCAAATATGAGCTCAGCCTAGTTAGCGACAACTAGAAACAGAGATGCATCACTGGTGTTTACATTTTGGAAAAAAAAGTTGGTACCTTCTACCAACTGGTACATCCCATGTTTAATAAAGATAGACAATCCTTTTAAAAAAGATGTGAAAATCTAGGTAGTCACATTTAAACAAATACATTGTCTTGCTAAATGAATAGGACACTATAAAATATTTTATTGCCAGAAGTCTTGATTATTTTTTACATAGTGGCTACATGTTCATGAATTCAAGGATTGTTTTTAATGCAGGGTTTATTGAATTTTGTTAATAGTTATAGAAAAGCATATCTGTAAATGTGTTTACTGCATCTGATTTTCTAGGTTTCTGCAGAACCTGATGGGGCTACATATGTTTTTCAAGGATCCATTCATGGTAAAGATTATGGTAACTTTGGGCTGCGAAGTATAGGTAAGCATCAAATATTTTGGTCTATCTAGCATGGAAGAGTATATATTTTGTATGTGGACAAAAAAGGAAAAAAAACAAATCAAACCAAAGTACCTGTGTTAGAATTATATTATATAAGCTCTGACAATCAATCAGGAGTCTCCAAAGATAGACAGTCAAGTGCTCAGAGAAAAAAGTCTTCCATCAACGTCCCAAGGCAGAAATTCCAGAACAATCTTGACACTTCAAGGATGCAAAACTTGCTCCTTTATTAGTATTAAAATCCAGCACAGCAAAAGTAGATACAAAGTATAAATTTTGTATTGCTTGTAATAAATAATATCATGGTGTGTTAAAGACCTGACTATAACCTTTACACCCACCAGGGGAAAATTCTCCCTTTATTTATATTATTGCATGTGTGAATCAGTTCCAATCCCCATTGAATTCCTTTCTGTTATAAACATCCAGGTTCAAATTCAAATCTTAGATCATTTTTAATTTAATTCTTCTTTTTCTTTCCCCTTTTTAAGTCTTCTTTCATCCCCTTTTTATCTGTTTTACCCCAACTTAATCTATTGCTCTCTAAACCTCTTATAATCCTTCTTTCATCCCATTTGTAAAAGCTGTTCCATTACAGACTCTTTCCCAGGACTTTTCTCACCCCTTTATAATGAGTTTCCTTCTTATCATCCTTGCTTTGTGATTGGGGACATGCTTCTTACTTCCAATAATGTTGTCATAAGAAGTAAATTACAGCAGGACATTACGCATTTTATTGTGACAGTTTCTTAAATCTGTCAAAATGTAGTCTTTTTTTATTTAAAAGAAACAGAGATATTTATTTAAAATGATCTGCAATATAGATAAACCATCTTATTGCTTCAGTTCATATAATACATGATTCATGAAGGGCTGTTTGCCAGTTTGTGTCAATGTTATTGAAAGCAATCTTCCTTTCAGTGAAGAAAAAACACCTGCTTATTTTTATAGATTTACTATAAACAGAAGGTTTATATTTACAATCTAATTATTCACATACACAATAAAAATGTTTTTCTTCCTTGTGAACATCTGAGCAAATAAAGTGGGAACATTGTCATTTCATTAAAAAGAAAAATTATTAAACTATAAATTGTTTGCATCTATTTTCCTCTTGGAACATACAATATTGCAATATTATCTGCTAGAAGTTGAGTTGTTTGGTATTTTATCTTAGATTCTCTTAGTGGACTTCATTAATTGATCTTTTTAAAGTATCTAAAGTGATGTTATAGTAATAAATATTTTATCACATTACTCTGTAATAATAAATGTTTTATGCACTCATGATGAATAGTTTTTCTACTCTTAAGATTGTGTTTTTGATCAGCCATTTTGTAGTACAATATATGAAAGAAAAGTAGACATGGTGTAAAATCATTTTATGTTGTAGTAATGCATTCTAAATTCTTTGAAGAATACACAACAAAACTATACAATTGTGAGGCACATCCAGAAAGGTATTTCAGATAACACATTTTTGTGCCCCAAACAGTATATACAGTTCAGATATGAGTGAATAACTTATTTATTCAGTTTTGTAACAATTAAAACCAAGAAATAGACAATATAAATATGCATTTGCCATAATTTCTTAGAAGATATTCTTCACAACTACAAAATGCAATGACCGATTCAAATTACTGTTTGTATAAAACTAAAACTCTTCTTTCCGATTGGAGCATGTGAAGGAATCAAGAGGATGCAATGTACGGTCTGAGCTGGGTAGCAAATATACAAGTAGATAATAAGTATATGCTATACTCTAGATCTAGTTAGTCTGAAAACAAGACTAAAACATTACCAGGTAAGTGCTGCACTGTGCATTTTAGTTTTACTGACGTAAGAGAAAGGATTGGCAGTACAAATAGGGGCAATAGCAATTTATCGCATGAGTTCAGTGGTTTTTCACTCCCTGAAAACCGTTAAACAGAAACTCAATTGTTCTGTTTCTGTTCATCATCTCCAATTAATTCCAAAGAAATCTACTGCACATTAAACTAAGGACTAGATAGATTGTTGTATAGATTGTTGTATTATTGGCAAAGGAAATAGGGGCATAAAAAAATAGAGTAATTAACACACGTACTTCACAAGTTGCAGTATCTAATAAGGCTGATATCTGGCATCTGCTGTATGCGGTGTACTATGGAATCTGTCACACAAATCTTAGGAATAACAGCACAATAAAACAAAAATAGTTGATAACCCCATCAGATGTTTGGTTAGACGTGTGTTGGCTGTACATTAGGAAGCGTTTACTCTTAACAGCTATAAAAATATTGTTTCGATTTCAATTGATACAATTTCTCGAAGACTAGTTTCATTTTCTGCTTACAGGAATGAATACGACAGAAGATAACTCTACTAATCAAAGCTTTGGAACAAACAGCAGTTCTGTAGCTATTGCAATTTTGGTGCCTTTCTTCGCTTTAATATTTGCAGGATTTGGATTTTATCTATACAAACAAAGGTAATACAGCACAGGTGATGCAACAACCTAAAAAAGAAATATTTTTGTATTTTTTCCTTTAAGATCTCATATGCATGAGACGACTGGAAGTCTAGTGCAGGGAGTAATGTTATAATTAATAAATGAATATAATGGCAGAGGAAATGACTGCACAAGATAGAGAAAATATTAAAGGTTCTTCCAAAGATAGTTAATTGCACATTTCTTTTAGGCTTCTCAGTTTATATCAGGTAAAAACAAAGAAGCATTCTATCATTATAACTGATTCGATTATAAGAATATCAAGGATTTTTTTCCATTGTGCACATAGGAAAATATTAATAAATACCAATATAGATTAATGTGTTTGCCTGTTCAGTTAAACCTATTTTACATTCCTGTAAAGAAGAAGATAAGGACAGCTTATATACCGAATATATGTTCCTTTAATATCTACATATATTTTTTTTTTCTTTGATTCAGTTGATTCAATGATTTAGTTGACTGGGATCTTGATTAAACTGTGACATTATCATTAAGGGTGAAACTATTTTGCTTTGAAATGTGTGAAATTTTCCCTGAAATCTTAGGGACTGAGATGTATCATAAATGACTTGTGACACATACGTTTAGCAATGATTTTCCGTCTTTTCGGAATAAGTGAAATTGAACCTATATTTTTTTTCCACAGGACTGCCCCCAAAACACAATATACTGGATGTGCTGTTCATGAAAATAATAATGGCCAAGCCGCTTTTGAAAACCCAATGTATGACACCAATGCAAAATCAGTGGAGGGAAAGGCAGTAAGATTTGATCCAAATTTGAACACTGTCTGCACAATGGTATAATGCTGGAAATCTACTTTTTGCTCAGAAGCCAGGAAATTGAGACACAAACCAGGGCGCCTTTTGGAACGCTGTTAACGTTAAAGCACATTTTAAAGAAAAACATGAAGTCACACTTTCCTGAGGATAGCAAGAAGAGCATCTTATGTTAATTGGGACTCAAGCAGTTCTTCATGGTTTCCATGGAGAGTTTTCCAGCAAATGGACTGCACTCTATGAGTGCTTAATTACAGTTTATTTTCTTTTTTTTAAAAAGGAGATTATTCTAAACTTTAAACTTATTTGCATATATCGGAGGAGCATCCACTATTTACTGTGCTTTATAAACTATATTAGAAGGTCTGGAAAAAAAAATGATATATGATAGAAAATTGCTATACTTAATGGGAGATACTATGTTTAACTACGAGAATTAGTTCATGTTCTTTGGCATAAAAAAAAGAGATATCTCTGTTGATTTAGATAATCCATTTTGCATATTTTGGTGGGCAAAAAAACAGAAACAATACTGAAAATGGCGATCCTAATTTATTTATTTATATATGTATTTTTTTAATGACAGCAGCAATTCATACATGAAGCAGCACTTGTATGAAAAGTCATATGAAGTATTATGTTGCAAGCTAATAATTAAAGGATCATGGGGCATTCTCTAGATTTTTGCTTTAATAGGAGGGCCCTTTAATTTTTTTTTTCCTTTTCCCAATCTTTCCCAATTTTGAATTCTCTGTGACTCACTGTTGGTGAGACTTTTCCCAAGCGACGTCAACCTATGGAGCCCACGCTGTGCATGTTATGGGTGACATATTTTCTAACATTCTACAAATACATTTGGTAAACCAGTGACATTTACTATATTGCAGTATTACACTGCAATTCTTCTTTTTAATACTGTAGAACTTTCATATATATAAGTTCTAAAAAAAAGGCAGCCAGTGGTGTCTTGTTTACACCTGTCATTCTCCTCTTATGATTCTGATTCTTCTATACACATTACCTGCATTAATTATTTTATTAGTCTGGTGAACAAACTGTTCAAACTATTGACTGGTTCACAACAAAAGAGTCCTATTGTGACCCATTGGAAACAAAATGTGTTGTTAAAAACAGCTATTATGTTGTTCATGTGTGGTCTCATTGGAAGGGCAAGGAATCTTAGAAATTCAAGATGGCAACTAGAAAATTAATTTAAAAATATAAAATGGTTGGTTGAAAAAGAAATGGTATGTCTGTAGCAGGTTGGAATGATTTGTTCAATCTACAAGTTTGTCTACAAAATATCTTCACACTCTTAGTCAATCAAAATGCATATATTAAAACAACATTTAACAATGTTTTTTTTTTAAAACAACTGTTTTTTTAATGTTTGGAAATGATATTCTGAAGGTGCACAATGTTTTTATTAAATAGAGAAACTTTCCCATGCTAGATTTAGCATGAACTCAAGTGTCATTTTGACATCCCGGAAATGGAATCTAATAGGACATGAAATATAACATTTGATTACATAGGAATATATGGTACATCAATTAAAAAAATGAAAATGCCTGTTATTTTTCTCAGCACCTGATTTGCTGTTTAAAGAACATGAGGATTACCAGCATCATAAAATAAGCTGTAAGCTTTGCTGTACATATATGCTAAACCCATCAATATAATGTTAAAGTTTAGATAAGCAATGGTATACCGTATTATTCACAGGTGCATGCCAATGAAAATATGCCTGATTATGCTTTGAAATAGCAATCACTTTACGTACAGTTTGTCAGCCCAAGTCCTTTACGAACATAAAGTGATGACTTATTTCAATCATATCAAATACAGACTTTAGTTTTGAAAGATTTTATCAGAAACTATGCTCTTAACATTGTGCAGTAGAACACAATTCTTACCAAAGATATTTAGGTCAGTTTTAGGTCATTTGGTTCTGAAATTACGTAGCCTCAGTTTGGTCTCAACTTCAATTTAACAAATATTTTGTTTGCAGGATTAAGTTCAAATTTTTATTTTGAAACATTTTTTTTTAGGAACCTAATTACTGAAATGGATCAAAACTATTGTAAAGATTCGGGGGTTATACTCTAAAGTCCGGATTGTCGCGTAAAGGTGCGAATTCGGCAGCTAAAGACAGTCGCAATAGACTGCTACTGTCGCAGTCGCAGCTTTATAATGAGAGTATTGTCGCAGTCGCGACTTTACAAAGGAAATGTCAAAGCTGGAACTTTAAAAATTGTTGCGGTCGCGACTTTATAATGGGAGAATTGTCACAGTCGCGGATTTACTAATGGCAAATTCGATAAACTCTCACTTTATTCTCAGTTTAGAGAATAACCCCCCTTGGAGTAATGTACCGTACCCCAAAAATGAAACCTTTTATTGGAGAAAATGAATTGTACATTGGATGTTTTGCCTCAATCATTTTCATACTAATTTTTCTAATAGAATTCACAAATAGATTTACTGGTTTACTAATGCCAGATGTCATTGTGTTTATGGGATATCTGTTAAGCACACACCCAACGTGTCCACAGAAGATGCTGTTTCACCTTGTCAGCCATAGTTGTTAAGAGATGCTATGACAGATGAGTTTATTTAGCTCACAGCCAAATTGGAGAACAAACCAATGATTCAGTATTTCTTTTGAATAGGCAGATGCTTAATTTAAAGTTTTATTTGAAACCAAACAGTCCTAGTTGTAAGTTTTCCTCCCATGGCTTCTATTTTAGGTACATGAGTTTATGCTAAGGGTGAAATTTATTGAAATTGAAAAAAAAATCGAGTTTGATCGATTCCCCAATTTCAATAAGTATAATCGAAAAAATTTGTGGCCGATCTTTTTTTATATCGCGGCCGATTCTTTTTCGATTTTAACAAATTTCGCCCTAACTCACTTAACAGAAATCACTTAAAATGGTTTGATTGCACCATTGAACTGTTTGCAAGTAATCCTTGTTCCACGCAGGGACAATTCTAGTGTGATTTTGTAGACTTGTAATATCTCTCGTTTTAAGCAAGGTAATGTAATATTATGAGGATCAAGAACATTTTATTGCAGCTGAATTTAATTGATCAGGTTGAAAATATTCTTTCTGTTTCAAATTGTTTTTGTAGTCAGACAGTTAGGTTAATGGTTTAAAAATAGAGATTAAAAAAAACTCAATATTATATATCGGCAAATATATCGGCAAACAAGATATTTATAATAGTTTCAATAAAGTAAACGAAAGGACTGAATGTATTGGTATTAAAATGTCCCTGGAAATTACAAATTTCTTAAATGGATGTTTCCTTTCAAAGGCTCTTTACAGCACAAGTGCTGTATGGGGAAAAAGGATGGGCACACATGATTTTAAACCAGGACAAAAGTTTAATAAAAATGTCCTGTAGAATGTTTTTTCCACTTACAAAAAAATCTATCATTTTATATTGGGATAAAAGACTCCATAGGCTACATATCCAACACCCAGTATAAATACAGTAAGGTGGATTTGCTTAAAGCTGAAAAAAACACTGTTGAGCTCATCAATCAGTACAGAGGTGAAAACATAGCTTTATATTTAAAGGGCACTGGTGAGACAAGGGATACAGAGATGGGTACATAGAATAAACTAGCAATCGCATTATTTTGAAAATGTTTTACAGTTTTTAAGGTTCAATAGTGAATCTCAATCTGCTGTGCTATGGTTGACAGTGTTGCTGGTAGCTGTGCAGTGTTTCTGATGACTCTGCATAAATATTAATTAGGCTAAAGGTTGGCAATATAAACTGCTGGCAAATGCGAGCACTAGGCTGATCTTGATTAAATCCAAGACCAGTGCCTGCAACTGTAAAATAGTATGACATTTTTAAAATAATCTAACTGCAAATGTAGTTTATTGTACATAACATTCTCTAGTTGCTACCACTGAGCAATTCTTGGTCAAAGTGGGCATCTGCTTTAATAATAACAAGTTACTATGCCACAGCCTGCAGGGAATTCATTCACTGCCTGTCCCTTTGGTTTTCAGATATCACTAGCATATTATTATTTTTAATATTATATTTCATCTTCACATTATGGTGCGTGTATGTGTTTCAAGTGTTCCAAAGTGGTGTGAAAAGACAAAGGGCGAAATTTAATAACGTTCGGAAAGACTGCTGTCTTTCCAGAATCTCGCACGAGTTATTTGATCGAGTTTCCATTGAAATACTTGATCGAAAAATTCGATCAAATAACTCGCGCGAGATTCGGAAAGACGGCAGTCTTTCCGACGTTATTAAATTTTGCCCGAAGAGTTACATTGGCTTAAGTCAGAATTGTTGCGTAAAGGTGTGAATTTGCATCTATTCTCCACTTTCCCATGTTCGCTTATTGACTAAACTATGCGAAGTGGCAAATTTGAGACCAATTCGGACAACTGCGCAACCAATTTGGACAACTGCGCCAGTTGCAAACTTATGGAGCTCTTCGCATCATTTTGCGTGCGCGTGCACAGGTATTTGTAATATTGATTAAAATGCGACAGACTGCTCAGAATTCACCTGTTTCACTTCACCACTTCAAGGCCTCATTGAGTAAAGTCAACATTTTAATCTCGCTACAATTCTAGTTGAATAACGAAAATAAACGCGAATTCGCTTCTCATCACTGTCTACAAGCTGTGAATACTCTTGTCAAACAGCGGACAGCGGCAATCACACGTGCGTAGTGTGGCTTAGTCAAGTCAAATAGAAGTAGAATGAGAAGTCATGCGGAGTGATGTGAATTCAACAAGTCAAGGGCAGTGATGTCAGTTTCACACTGTCCCAAACTGTATTCTGTGAATATTCTATTGATCTCTGTCACTTTGCCCCTAGGTCATGTTGCTATTTAGCTGTCATTGTCACTTTTGAATGAATAGTTGTCCTTACGCAACACTGGAGCCCCGCCATCAGCCCCCTAATTCACCACTCTGATCTGGTGAAGTCAAACAGGTGAATTCAGATCAGTTCACCTAGTCGCATTCGCAATTTTGACACGCTCCGCAGCTCATTCAATAGCCGGAGTATCTGTGCACGCACATGCAAAATGATGCAAAGAGCTCCATCACTTTGATGTCTGCCTTTTCGACAAGTGTATTCACAGCTTCAGAAGCAAATTCGTGACAATTCTGGCGATGTGACTCGAATGGTCACAGGTGAATTTGGACTTTAGGCAATGTGTCTCTAAAAGAGGAGTAATCAAAAGAGTGAAGTACATTTGCAAATGCAATATAATAACTATGACATGATAGTGATACATTAATAGCTATCTATATTGGATATATCTGCTAGATGAAGGTTTATATAAAGCAACTATTTCCTGAAACTGTTAAAGACCACCATTGTATTAATCATTTTATAGTTTCTACTTACTGTTTTATTTCACAAATAACATAGTAGAACACTCTAGGCTAGAGGACTACCTTTACACCAGTATTAGTTGCTGTTATGAGAAGTTTAATATCTATTCATTACAAGATTATATTGCAAAATTACACCTGCTATGCTCACAAACATATCCACATTATTGAGTTAAATAATCAGTGAAGTTGAAAAAAAAAACAGGTCCATTAATTGCAACCTGTAAACTATAACCTAACTCTTAGCTTGGTAGACAAGAGGAAACAAGCTTGGGCAAAATTTGCTTTAACATGGGAAAAACATAAGTTCCCGACCCCTAGTGGTGATTAGTCTGGACCTATAGTCATTTATTTGGTATTCCTATGGAGTTCTTTGTTTCCTTTGTATAATAAAGTGAAAAAGGGGTCTAGGGATTATAGCCTTTTTGTGCATATCTTGACCTTTTGCTCAGCCTACCTACTCACAATCCTGGATAGAGATGGGGTTGGAAAGGATGAACTTAATGGACATGATGTTTTCTTTTAACCATATATGTCAGTTGGTTACTTTAAAATTATCTACATTTCTTGTATTTACATACTCTACACGCAAACAAGGGTAAAATGAATGAAGGTTCATCCAAGCATACATATCATTCACTAGGTCAGGGGTCGGCGAAACTGTGCCTCGCAAGCCACATGCGGCTCTTCAGCTGCCTTCTTGTAGCTTGGAGTGCATCTCCCTAGCCCCACCCATGACCTCTGACACTTCTGATTGGATGTCGGCATGTCGTGATTGGGAACATGCACTTCTCCCGCTTTGCAGCTCCACAAAAATGTTTTCACTGGTGGAGGATGGAACAAAATGGCTCCCTCCTGTTCAAAGTTTGCCGGCCCCTGCCCTAGTCTACACTGGAAATCAGTTCATACTGTTTATAGTAAACATTTCTTAGGGTGCTAACCCCCACCATTAGAAGAATCTATGGTAAGATGGAATATAGATCTCCTGAAGCATTTTGTTAGGGTTTTTATCAAAATATTGTAATATACAAGTTGCACATTTCAAATTTAAAATGATTAACTGTAACCATTATTAAGACATAATCATTTATATTAGCAATTATACTGGCATGATATGAAATTGTGGGTAGCAGTAATTAACAAAGCACCCATGATTTAGTTCATGGACTGGTTCCCTTAGTCTTCTAAGTTTAGTTCAACTTGGACCTCTTGTTTCTTGTTTAAGAATTTGTGTGAATCTGATTAATTACTGAAGTGATAGCGCATTTTGGCAAATTAGCCAGAAGCAAGAGATTTAGTAACACTATTTGAATGAGCTTGTCTGTAAGTGACAGATGAGTTTGTTGGCTTCCATTGGGTACAGGGCAAGGTTTCAACAATCCTGAAGGAAAAGTGGACACTGGCAGGAGAATTTGGAGTACAGTTTGAAGCATGCAAGTTACTAGACATGGGAAGTTGGCTCAAACTGGTTGTCCTTAATCGCTTGCCATTGTAAATAGATAGTTTGGCTGTCTACTTTGGTTGTTAATAGATTAACTTTCTCCTAAATTTTTAAGAGGCGTGTTTACATACAGGCAAATTTTTCGATTACTTCCGTTTAACAAGTTTACTTGCGCTAACGTTATTGTTTTTGTTATTTATCACTTGTTAGAATGAACTTTGCAGTATTCCGACTGAGACAAATAAATAATACACACTACATTTCCATAAACTATTTTGGAGAAAGCAGTGCTAACATGCTGCGATCTCTAGCCATTTTGTGTTCAAATAACAAAATCCACTTTAACGTACTCACCAAAACGATCCCTTTTATATATGAATCTCAGTAATTTAAACTACATCTGCAGAATGCAATGCAAAATGCTTCATTCCATCCTGATCATAAATGAGTTATCTGCAACAACACATGTCTGAACAAACTTGTTTTTCAGTTAAATGAGAAACTTTTCTTTTAATAATTGTCCATTTGTAGTATAATTCGGGATCAATTTGCTGCTACGAGGATTCAGACTGGATTTAAACGAACTGCAGTTAGTATAGCACAGTTGAATGAATTTTTATAACTATCCCTAATTTTTTCAGTTGATCTTGTTACCTTAATATATGCAAGCCATTTACAAATAAATACATAGGCAACTAATGCTTTTCAAAAGATCATATAACTTGAGAATTCAGATTCAGTACTGCATTGTTCATGCCGATCAAAATGGTTCATTTTATCTGAGAGTACGGGCAAAACTGTTTATAGGTGTTTAATTGAGGCCAACCTTGTATTAAGAAAGCTAAATGCAAATATCTCAATTTAGAGTATTAAGGAAAATGCACTTTAACTATGCATTTTGGAAGCTCTGTGTTTCTAACAAAAAAAAATGAAATGAAATTCTAATTACACAATGTTCCTGTTGTGAAAATAAATTATATATTAACTATTCAGATCAGTTTCATAATGTTCTAGCAAAGATAATGTTATATTTCGTAAAAACAAAAAAAAGAGTTTATTATTAATATAAAACATGATGTTGCACATATGGTTTCATTCATTAAGCCTAAACAATTGAATTTGCACAAAACAGAAGGACATTGTTTAAGGATTTACACAGATGGAATGTGGGATCTGTCAGTGAGCAGCACATGGTTGAGACCAATTGCTTGTATTACTGGTAGCTCCATCATGTCAGGCTAGAAGAATCATACATTTCAATATCTATATCAATGTATTTTGGCTCCAGATTTCTAATCTTCTTGATTTATGTTGTTCTATATATTTATGGAACAACCTTACAATTAGTAATGCCCATTTCCAATTTTTCCGTTATGTAAATAAAAATAAAACAAATAAATTGATCAAGCATTATACTATTTTAAGTGTTTTTAGACCAATAATACATTGGTGCAGAAAATGTAAATCTATTTTAATCCTGCCTTGGAGAAACAATAATTATATGACTGCTATTGAAAGTTTGCCAGGGATATTAAAAAGGTTCAATAGATGTAAGGCTTTGTGCTGGATTATGAAGCTAGGAGTTTGATCCGAAACCCTTAGGAGAACTATAGTAATCTAGGCTCACACTATCCTCACATGAACCCAAGCAAGTTTATTGCAAAACGATAATTCAAAGCATAGTTCATTTTGATATAGACATTTCCATGTTCAAGTGTGAGGATTTGAAAAGTATAATGTAATAGGGGAACCTTGTCTAATTGCTTAATAATATAAACGGTTTTTCCTGTCAGATTGTTCTGCATGTTGTTCAAGGTATGTTCACAAAATAACAAAAACATCTTTTTTTAGTTTTTGACAGGTCAAGGTGTGCATCTATCGCATGCATTTTCCCCCCAAAATCTTAAGTTTTGCACCTTTAAGAATAAAACCTGTATTTACACACACATGTACATTCGTTACGTAGCACAGTGGGAAAAATACAGTTTTTATAGGTCACAAAATTCATTTTAGAAAACATTTTTCATGGATGGTCAGTTATTGGATTAGATGCATGCTTCATAGCTGTGTAGATACCATTGCAGTCTAGAACATTCCAACTGAACAGGCCAGTGATCAGTGAAAAACCACAAGATGTGGATATTTTATGTGTGGATCATATAGCAAACCAATAACTGAATATTTACTAGGGATGCACTGCCTCTGACTCTACATAAAAGCAGAGCATGGCAGGAAATTCAGATTAGGTATTTTAGATTCACATTTTAATGTAAAATAATAACTCTTCGAGAACATAAACAGTGAGAGGGAAGTTTAGCTGATGTCAGAGTGATGACTACATTGTAAGAACGTCATACATCTTCAATACTGTTGACCTTTCAATTAATTGGTTTTGTTGACACAAATTGCTTGGTTACACAAAGTCATGTACAAAGGGCGTTGAACTACATCGAACAGATGGTGGAATCCTACATCAAAAAGCTTTCCTTTATGGATTTTGGTTTGAGAATTTGTCATAAATCCAATTTTAGACCTTAATTCACCAAAAGTAGGCTTTGTAAGGATGCTGTTACAACATTATTTGATATATATTTGTCTCTGTATTTTCAGATTTAAATGTGTTTCCTTCAGACCCTCAAGTCCAGGCATTTCATTGTCAGTCTTCCATTTTTTAAATATGTTTACCTGAAAACAACACAAAGCCGTGTTAACTCTAAAGAAACGAAGCAATTTATTTTCGATTTTAATTATTCTTTTTCTAGAATGTGTCCTGTTTTTCCTCTGTCTTAATATAGAAAAATTCTATTCCCCCCACCATTTATTACACAGACAAGAGTGCCTACCAAAAACATTTGTTGCTCCTTAGAATGCTGCTCAGATTTCTAAACTAATATGTTGCAAAGCTTTCTAATTTATCTGAGCACCTGTTTCTTACCCTATACTTTAATTACTTTACCCTCTATTTATTTGTTCAAACGATTGCAAATGCAATAACTATGATTCTTCATCCTTTTAAAATGTAACTTTTCAAAAAAAAAAAAATATATATATATATTCCTTTGACATCTGGCTACTCCTCTTATATCAATGCATACACTTTTGTAAAGAATTATATTTTTATGGAAACATTTGTAAAAGTATGATGTAAATTTTCAGTGCAATGTAAACAAAATAAAATTAATAATTGATTTTGAAGTTGTTGACCTCTCTTTCTCTTTTTTTCCCTTGTTTTTACCCCCCTGTTTTCACGAATTGCACCTCAAACACCTTTAACAAATTATATTTGTTATTTCATTCTGGGTAGACGTATAATGAAGAGTTTTCTTTATCCCTCTGTATTTTACCTGACATTTCATTTTCCTCTGTGTTACAGTGATGACAAACACGTTTATTAAATTTGGTTTTCCCAGTATCTCCCTCCACAATTCCTCTCTCTTTTTACTTTTTAAAGGAGAAGAATAGTCAGATTACATCTTTACATATGTTGTACTATACCTTAGTGAGAAGTGTTTCTCCCCAGTAGTTGTTTCATGTGAAGCTGGATGATTTAATACACTGCACTGCAAAACTCCTGCACCAGGAAATGTGTGAGTGGCCATGTAACAGTCAGTTTTCCATG
>JAKJJM010003577.1:0-11203 GCA_021901965.1 Pipa carvalhoi
GTGTGTGTGTGTGTGTGTGTGTGTGTGTGTGTGTGTGTGTGTGTGTGTGTATGTATGTATGTATGTATGTATGTATGTATATATATATATATATATATATATAAATTTTATATATAAAGCGTCACAAATTTACGCAGCTCTGCACAGTGTAACAACAAAAATACAATACAGACATGGGAAAAGTGCAATAAACAATACTAGTGTAGTATCGCAAGGATAATCCACTTAAGTGCTAGGTTGTTGATGACACATGAGGTGGGAGGTCCCTGCCCCGTAGAGCTTACAGTCTAAATGGGAGGAAGACATTACATATACAGAGAGGAGCGTAATAAGAGCTGTACCAATGTGCCGAAACACAGGTCAATAAATACAAAATATTAAACATAAATAACTAAATAAGGATACAATAAAATCTATACATAAAATTCAGTAATATCAGTGTTAGTGCTCCAGAAGGTAAGATTTCAGTTTGGTTTTAAAAGTACAGAGGGAATGTTCCTGGCGAAGACAAAGGGGCATAGCATTCCAGATGTGGGGGGCAGAGAGAGAAAAGGGTTTGAAACAAGAGAGGGCAATCTTGGTGGGTGGCATGTAAAGCTGGTTACTTTAGGAGGAGCGCAGTTGACGTTGAGGAATGTACGGGCATACAAGTGAGGAAATGTGGGGGGGGGGCAGCAGAGTGAAGTGCCTTCTATTCATATCACACGAGCGTATGATGCGCTGCCGAGTTGTAGTGTATGAATGGGAGATTATGGAGGTTTTACTGTATAAGGCTGGGTTCACACGAGCGTATGAATGTAATATACTTCTACTAAAAAACAAACAAAAAAAACTTGGCTTTCTCCAGCATTTCCCTCTGTTTCTGTGCATGTCAGCCTGATACTGCAGACTTGTGTCGGCTAGGAAGGCTATAAGAGGAGGCATGGCTTACTTGATGGACAAGTAAGTGCCTCCTACTGCGCACGATCACGGGAGAGCACACCTCATTAAAAACTGCAACTAGATTTGGGATCCTAATGTTCTTGAAATCTAGTCGTGGCTTTCAATTGGGCGACTGCGCATGGTAGGAGGCATTGCCTCTCGGCGCCGCCCAAGCCAGCACACACAATGCCATAAGGCTAGAGTGTCAGGTTAACAGGCACAGCCAGATCCACTAAATATAGCTAAGAATCTCTCCAGCCCTATCATTGAAATTACTATTAGACATATGGTGAGGAAATATTCAAATTAAGTTAGAAAGATTTTTGTGAGGTTTCATGGGGGTTTTAGTGTACTAATGGGGCATGATGGAGGATGTAGTGTATGAATGGGTGATTATAGGGGTTTTACTGCATAAGGCTGGGTTCACATGAGCGTATGATGTGCAGCATATAAACACTGCGCATCATACACTCATGTGAACCCATAAATACGCCACGCTTCTCTGCCCCATAGACTTCCTTGTTCCTGGCCGTACACTGGCGAAAATGTGACGGCTGGCGTTTGCGCATCTGTCCAGAACAAGGAAGTTCCATAGGGCAGAACGGTGCAATGTTTTATCCATATCACATGACAGAAGGATGCTTGGACCGTCACATTTGGAGGCCCAAGAAGTTAGGCAGGAACAAACTACCCGAAGGACTCCCATATTTGACATGGAATCACTTTAAGTGAGTGGGAGTATAAAAATGGTGTATTATGTTGTACTTGCATTGTTGCCAAGTAATTGCTTCTATATAAATGGCTTGAGTGTACTGCTCTTAAATAAATCCTGGCACATGGGTTGTGTGACATGTTTCAATATTCACTTTATTCTTGTCCCTGAACCAAACTGTAAGCATAGCTTGCTCCCTACAATTGTGCATACGCTAGCTTAGGCATTGATATAGCAGGATCCCACAGTTATTTGTGACTTCAGGAAAAATGCTGCTAAACCTGCACATGGACATTCCAGAAGACTGTGCCAGGATGATCAACATTCATGCAAGAAGGATTTTTAATGCAGTCACCAGGCAACAACCAAGATTATAGGATCTCCCTTGTCTACTGAGAACAGAGTCAAATACAGATAAGAATATTGGTTTGTTATTAACAGAAATATCCTTAAATTCCATATCTATCATCAGCATTTGTATCTCTTGTTGTGTTTTTTTTTTTTTCAAGGAGATAATCCATAAGCCAGCAAATTGGATTTGCGAAGGATAGAAAACATTTATAGTAAAATATTATACTGCATACTTACTGGACTTCACCTATCAGCAGTAAATTGAAATAATAATAAATTAATAAATAATAATGTTGGGGGATAAATAATTAGATATATTTACAGTTGTGCAGATTTAATCTGTGGTTAAGCAGCACTGTGATTTACCACAGAAATATCTGCACTACCACATGAAAAGTAATGTAAAGGTTACAACAACAAAGTAGTCTTAGTGAATCATACAGCTTTTAAATGACCTTGCTAAAAACACACTTAATTGAAGGCTTTATGTGCGGGCTATTTTAAGGGTAAAAGCCCACAATTTTATTTCCTAATTCAAATACTTATTTTAGTATTCAAAATTTACTCAATGCATGCAAGTAGCAACACAGCGAAAAATACTTTCATATAACTGTTTTGATTTGAAACAAAATACATGGAGCAAGACTGTATTATATGTTGCAGCACTAACTACATACACTGGCATATTTATTAAATAGTGAATTACACTATGGGGCAATTTGTATGTATTGTAGCAAACTCAATTGTGTTTATCCACTAAACAGTGTATTTGTCCCCGAGTGAATTGTCACATAGTACTTTCTGAGCAGAATCAGACAAATAGTAGCAGTGGCATACTGTAGTGAATTTGTCTTGAATAGTCATATTGTAGCAGAGTAATGTCGTCTTTACATGGATCTGTTTAAAGGAGACAATGCAATCATAACTAGTTTTTTCTACATTAATGACAACATGCTGGCAACATACATAAGCTATAATAGGAAAGGGCAATGTCACCATTTGGTCACCATACTGCCAGTTTTGTTTTTTTTACATACTAGCAATATGTATTTATTAAAATGGGAGAGGGAAATGTCATAATTTTGTCACAATTTTATAGCTGCCTAAATTATAATTGATAAACGTAATTTATGTTGGTACTTGGTCACCACATTGTCAAACCTTTTAAGTGAAATTTTACCAGAATAGTAGCAGGAACCCTTCTGTAAGTCCATCAATTAACCACTCATTAACAAAGTCAAATCGCAGTATTTACGGCAGTACGCATTGGTTATTGGCACTTGGGGATATAACAAATCATCTGATTATTGTCATACTTGCAGCAAAAAAAAAAAAAGCTACGTGTTGTGTTAATATGCGGTTGGTGTAATGCAGGGGTCCCCAAACTACGGCCCGCAGCCACATTCAGCCCCCTGAGGTAATTTACCCGTCGCCAGGGACGGAACTAGGAGTAGGCAGGGTAGGCGGCTGCCTAGGGCACTGCAGGAGGAGAGCGTAATCTTGGTGCTCACCCCCCTCCTTTGCCCTACCCCTACCTACCTCGTCCCCGGCCCTGTCTGCTGTAGAGATTAGCATTATTGCACTTCTCACTCCCTCCCCCAGCACCCAGCAATGATGTAACTTCCTGTGATCAGGAAGCAGTGGGGAAGGGAGTGAGGAGCACTGTAACGCTAACCTCTACAGCAGACGGAGCCGAGCAGGGGAGGAGGTAGGGACAGGGAAAGGGGGGGGGGGCGAGCACCAGGATAGCGCACCCCCCCCCCTCCTTCAGAGGACATGAAGTAGGGAGGGAGATAAACAGCACGGTGTGGGAGGGGGGGTTGTGGTGGCAGGCAGCACAGTGTGGGAGGGTTCTGATGATGATGATGATTTCTATATAAAATTGATCTGTTTTGGCAAATGGCAATTACCATCAAGAAACTTCTTGATTTCATTGTTCTAAAGTTTAAAATGTGAGGTCAGTTATTCCTCGCAAAAAACAGATCACAATTTATAAAGTTAAGCATAAGTAAGTGATATGCTAACCTGAAAAGCATGATTACATACCATCAAAATACCACCTGTTACCTTTTTCGGCAAAAATTATACTTTCCCTATTTATGTAGGGAAAATTGAAGAGAAAAGCATTGTTTTCATAGCTTTATAAACACTATTGCCTTACATCTAACTCCCATGTACTTTATATATAAATCCATAGACATGAATAGGAACACCAACCTAGAATGCCTAAACTCCGTGACATACCTACTAATAGAAGGCACTGTTTCACTATTATACATACTGCTCTATAAAGCAATATAATGTATCTGCCCACAAGAAGAGGGAGCTATTGGTACAGACTGTCTGATATGTAAAGCTCTAGTATGAAACAAGCCCACCAACAGCTTGTTTTTGTTTAAATGTTTTTTGAAAAATGTAGGGTGTAGGTATTTAAATTTTAAGGGTGAAATTTACTAAACTCGAAAAAGCTGATTTTGCCTATTCAAGCTTATTCCCTGTAAATATCGACATTAGATATTGTTTCGAGTTTAGTAAATTTTGCCCTAAAGCTGATTTAGTATATATTGTTTATATACTGTATTTTCCGGCGTATAAGACGACTAGGCGTATAAGATGACCCCCCAACTTTTCCAGTTACAATAGAGAGTTTGGGATATACTCGCCGTATAAGACTACCCCTCTTTCAATGCACACCAAATAAAAAACTTGGAACTTGGAATAGCAAAACTATAACATAAAACAAACATAGTAGTGCAGCATAACAGAAAAGTCACTTACAGCAATCCTGGGCACACGTTGAACTGTAACACACAGCACCCATTAATAGCAGCGCCAAAACAAGAATAGTGCAGACACTGCATGGAAGCAGCTCAGGAATAGAGGATCCGGGGGTTGCTGCACAGAAGCAGCCTAGAAACAGAAGATCCTCTCAGAAAACCAGACATGTGAGACACTGCACACAGGCAGCTCAGGAACAAGGAAAGGGTCGGACGCTGCAAACAGGCTGGTGCCGAACTTGACAGAAGCAGTAGGTGCATGCAGTGAAGAGACTTACTGAAGAGCTGACATTCAGGAACAGGATACTTGAAACAGGAACAGAATACTTGAAACACAAACCGGAATGTTTGGCTGAAGAGCTGACACTCTAAGTAGCAGATCCCTTTAACGCAGACTAGAAGCTTAACAGAACTTGAAGCAGGATAGACAAAATTGCTTCCAAACACCAAGCAGAACAAACAGGATCCTTCCTCTTGTGTTGTTAGTTACTTTAATGATCGAGCACTGCTTACAGCAGTGCTCAGCTATTTGAATTTGCCGCCGCTGACGTCATCTGTGACATCAGTGACTCCCGATGGGCTAGTCCAACCAGGAAGCGCTGGGGAGAGCCGATTCTCCTCAGTGGCTGCCTGCATACAGCAGACAGTGTATAGAGCAGTGCGCTCATGCAAGCACCGCTCGTTATACTGCTCTAAAAGAATACACCCAGCGTATAAGACGACCCCTGACTTTAGAGAACATTTTTTGGGGGAAAAAAGTTGTCTTATACGCCGGAAAATACAGTATATTTTAATAAAGTGAATTAGAATTGACAAAGAATATAAAACTTGACAAAGGATATTCACCCGAAACTTGTTTGTAATTATTTGCCCAATAAAGGGTTTGCAGTGACTGACTGCTGCTTTTGGAGCCTTTCTTCCACCATCTATTCTTTGTTTATGAACTACCTTATGAGAGTGAACAGGCACCCTTGGAAGTGAAAAGGCCAGTATTTGTACTTCATTACTTCAGTTGCAACATCTTTTTATGACATTTAAGGATTATATGTCAATAGTAAAGATAAGCAAATGTCAGTGAACCAAGAGAGGAAAAAAATATACTTGTAAAATGCCATCTCCTTTAGGGGCTGCAGAGCGCATTTTTTTCTACTGTAAGATTAATGGATTGTTTAGCAGGTTCTTTCCTGTGCAGCATGTGATAACAGATCTGTAGGGGGTGCACATCAGCAATTCTCTGAGATAAATCACACACAAACATTAATTTGTACATTCTGCTAAATAAAGTCAGAGTAAGAGTATTTCCCATGACTCTTAATAAATTGGTTTAAAAAGGTAGTATTTATGTCGAGATGTGATATTTTATTGGAAACACTATTAAGAAATGGAAAGAATGTTTATAGGAATCACTCAGTGGTTTTGTTTACGGATTCTGCCTTTGAGCAGAATATATTAATAAAATAGCAGGAGGAGGGTTTTCCAGTATCATGTCCCTTCACTTTATATTATCTATTGACGTAGTAAATAAATGGGGTTTGAAAGAGGAATGAGGACACCAAGCTACATGCTGCTATTGGAAATAATCACCTGGATTTGCCATCATAGGTAAAAATGTAAAATATAATTTGCATTTAGAAAGTGGATGCTCTTAAGTGTTAAAGTAGGTACAAAATAAAAATAAAATAATGGTTAATAAAAAAAACTAGAGCAAGGAAGGAACCTTTCTTGTATTGGGTCAGTTTAATAATTTTCAACTATGTGGTGGGCCGGTAACATACCAAATGTGGCAAAGCTCCCTGCTGCTAGGGGGTCTGAGGGAGCGTGGTCCGTGGCTGGCAAGCAATTTCCTGCTTCCTGTTACAGAAGTGGTTTTTCCTGACATCTCTTAGGCAGTTTAATCCAGTTAGATGAAAAATGTATGAAAACAAGTAGACTATGCATTTTGGCAGTCAGGCTGGCCCAAAGACGTCCATGGGCCGCAGTTTGCCCACCCAACACACACGTATTAGATTAAAAAAAAGCAAGACCTATCTAAAGCTGAATAGTGCAACATATATAAAAAGAGTGCCATGTATATTTTACATGCATTTAAAGTTGCACAAACTTCCTAAAATGTAGCTTTGAAAGATTAGGATATATGCATCTTGCTCACTTTTTGCATTGGTCCTTTAAAAGTACAACAGTCTTCTAATCTGCAAACAGTAATGGCAAAATATCTCCATAAATGATATAGATCTTTGTAAATAGCAACAGACTGGAAATAATGGTTGAGGTCAAGTATCAAGGATATGCACCGAATTAAACTGCAAAGATTCAGCAGTGTGATTGTAAGGCTGGGTTCACACGAGCGTATGATGCGCAGCGCATCATCCGCTCATGTGATATGAATAAAACGCTGCACCGCTCTGTCCTATGGAACTTCCTTGTTCCGGACAGACGAGCGTATTGCGCGTGCACGTGCAAACACTGGCCGTACACATTTTTGCCAGCGCACGGCTAGGAAGAAGGAAGTCTACGAGGCAGAGAAGCGCGGAGTCTTTATGGGTTCACACGAATGTATGATGCGCATCATATGCTCGTGTGAACCCAGCCTAAGGTTACTCACAGTCGTGCCACTGTCCAAGCACAGCAATGGAAGCATTCAACCACATTGCCATTTTACACACCACATGATCTTTCAATCCATGGGACAAACAATGAGCATGTTTTCCTAAGTGGGGGTGTAATAAAACATCATCGAAAGCAGGGTCATCCTGGTGGATGCTGCAGCATGGCTGCTCAGGATCTCCATCTGCTTTTTAAAAGTGATTATACTTTTTAATAGGATCCAGGGAAAGAAGAATTCAAATGTCAAATATAGTCCCAAAGCCTACTGGTAAAGATCACTGGGCCTACTGGGAAAGATTAAGAGGCAAATAGGGTTCAACAAGCACTGCTATTTTATTTTCATTAACTATGATCAATGTCACCGTGAAGGTTTAGAGACATTAGCAAATAAAACAAAACTCTGGAGATTACGAACTTTAATTAAAACAAAACAGTGGCTTTGTTTGTAATCAGTGATACCGCATAGATGTGCAATATTAACAAGATTAAGATTTATAATCTGAAAAGATATAAAGGTGGTGAATACTGATATAGGAATCCTCAAACCTTCATTATACCATTCCTTTCTTATCCACCTCAGCTGCCAAATGTCTGATAGCCCTGCCCTTTTTACTGGGTTCCCATCAGTACAATATTTTATGAAAAACTGACATGTCCCATTGTTTTGTTCATTTCACATTCCTCTCATTTCTGATGACAAATCAAGTACAAATTTAGTTCACACATTTAGCTGGTTAAAGTAAAACCTGAACTATTTACACTTATCACCCTGGAGCTGGTAGATTAAAGGCAAACAATATATTCCAGAAACAGTTGTTACAATCTCATGGTTATGTATGACAAAAGGTTTGTGGCAACATACCCCCACAGTTCTACAAACTGGTTAGTGAGCAGCTTGCTGTCACTGGCATAATTATAGTGGTCTCAGCAGTAGGGAGGGGGGGGAAGTGCTGCTGGGAGCATGGAGAGGCAGTACCTTAACTTAACTCCTGTCACGTGTAGCTTACAATCTAGTTTCCCTATTCAATCACACACACAGATGTACATTTTTGAAATGTGGGAGGAAACCCACACAGGTGCGAGGAGAACATACAAACTCCATGCAGATGAAGTCCAGGGTGAAATTGAACCCAGAACCTCAGTGCTGAAAGGCAGCAGTGCTAACCACCGAGGCACCACACTGTGCCTCCATCCAATCCATTAAAGCTGGTTGGGAAGCGTACCTAGTTCCAGTATCCATGCCCAGCAAAGTTAGCCTACAGAGTTCCTTAGCGCTGGCAGTAAACCTGCTGCCAGTGTGCTTACCCTCTAGTTTCTCAATTACTCCTTCAGGAACATTTGGTACTGGAACTTTTTTTGGCTTTTATTTTCCCTTTACTTTAAGCAAATCTATTCAGCTATGTTGGTTCACATGAGCATATTCTATAAATAAGTAATGATTATAATGTACTTAGAAGAACATGGATACTATTCATTTTTAAATATTTACCTATCTGGGGAGATTTATGAGCTGTATATAGATGAAAAGCTTTTTCTCCATTATTTATCTTTTCTATAAAAGCCTTATTTAATTTAATAAGTTACCAGTCTCCAAATAATTAGCAGCACTTTAGCAAAGTGTAAGCACTGTTTAGCAGGAATTAATCTAGATCCCTCTCTAGAGAATCCAACTGAACATGACCTTCGCGCTATTCATTTAACTACAACTGCTTGCATATAGATAAGATTGTTTTGTTTTTTTCCATTTGCAATGATAGTAGTATATCAGTAGTATTTGTTAATATGTTGCCTTAACATTTTTATTCTTAATTGCAGCAGTTTTGTAAAATACAAACGCTGTCAACATGTCTGTGCAGTGGGGTCCAATTTACATAGATATATAGATATTCAGTAATAGGCGATAGATCATGTAGATGAAGCAGAAAATATACTGTTTGCAAAGTCTTATGATCTAACAGTTCTGGAATGTTCAAACTGTGTTAAAAGGAGGAATCCTCAAATGCACAGTTCTTTTTAAAATTGAGGGTAATCAGTGGCCAAAAGGGCATGATTAACTGTAGTTTTATGTGATGAGATGCTATTAAAATTATTAGGCTACAGAAGAGAATTTTTTGCAAGTTTTTCTTGTTTTCTCTTTTTTTTTGCTGCAAACTATAGAGATAAATTAATCTGTATGCCTTGTGCCTCAAAATATACTAAAACCATGATTAATGATAGAACACACACAAACTGACTTTGTGCATAGACACACTAACTAGAAAAAAAAACCAAAAAAAAAAAAAAAACCAGCATGAATCCTGGCCTCTCAAGGGGAGCTAAAGCCATAGTACAGTACTGGGTGGCATAGTAAATCCAAGCCAGCCAGTGACTAGCTAACCCCCCACCCCTGATCAGTAGCAGTTTAAACAACAGTACAGTTCAGGTTAATTAAATGACTCCCTTGTATGTAATATTTAGCATAGTGCATACTGTATTAACATGTTTTAAGTCTTATTTTCACCAACCTTTTGGCTCCTTTTTAGAGCAGCTTTGCTCTTCTGCTTATTTTGTCATAACACTGAGTTTTATGTACTATACTAACCACACACACAACATTTTGTCCAGATTTAATATCAAGAAACTGGACACTGCAGCAGTCAACTACACTTCCAAATTGGCGAAGACCACACTGGTCACCAACACCTGCAAGCCAAATTACCATTATGGATAAGACTCTATGGGGGTCATTCTGTAAACTCTGAATTTGCCTTGCTGAAATCACAAGTAGCGAACTCCCATTATAAAATCACGACCGTGACTAAAAAAATTGTCGCGGTCACAATTTTATAATGGGAAAATTGTCGCAGTTGCGACTTTATAATGGGAGTTCGCTACTTGTGAATTTGGCAAGGCAAATTCGGAGTTTACAGAATGACCCCCTTAATCTCCAATAACATGCTCAGTTTGTGCCAGACAAAATGGGATGTCTGCCCATAACAGAGTTTGATATCTATCACACAGTAAACTCTTAAACACATAGTAATAAATTCACATCATTGGGCTTTAATTGAAGTGATGCCCTGCATGACATGTTTCAAACTAAGCATCCTTCCAAAGCATCATGTACAAGGTATTACATCAATTAAAGCACACAATGCGAGTTTATTACTATGTGCTCAAGAGTTTTCCAATTGTTACAATTTATTTTGGGGGTGGTCGTCCCTCTGAACTAAATGAAATAACATTCAGGATATTCTGCCTTTCCCAAAACATGCATTCCTGATTCACTTTATTTGGAATAGGAGACATTGGTTAAATAATTCTTTTAAACATATAAAAATGTGCCACACAAGCCATCCATAGCAAATTAATATGACTAAAGATTTGCATATACCCATACCTCTCAATGTACCAGGGGGCAACAATGGGAAAGCGCTGATTCCTCAGGTACTGCCCAGTCATCCATGATTGGTCAGTGTGCCGGTGACTTACTTGAGACGGGGTGGGGTGGGGGGCTGGGCAACCAGGGCCAGGGGACAGGGACCCAGGATGGACCTGAAAAGTTGGTCTTTCCCACAGGTTCCAGGACAGCTGAAGGGTATGCATATACCATACTTACATATATACAATTATATCAGTGGTATGGCAAAATGTTGTAGTTATGCTGAGAAAATGTATTCCCATAGTAATACCAGCTTTTTAAATAGATATTGAGCTACTTTCAGGTGCCTTATCGCTTAGTTTTGGATTCTTAGGGGGGTTATTCCGGTAGCTCCGAATTTTCTGTCCCGAATTCACTTATAGCGAACTCCCATTATAAAGTTGCGACCGCGACAATTCTCCCATTATAAAATCGCGA
>JAKJJM010003597.1:0-10861 GCA_021901965.1 Pipa carvalhoi
GGGTGCCGAGCGGAGGGGGGCGCCATCGCTATTCTCCGATAGCACCCCCCCCCCGCGCAGACCGCCCCGGGCGCCCAAAACAAGCGCTACGCCACTGCGCCCGGGGCACCGAATAAGGGGGGTGCCGAGAAGGGGGGTAGTGGGCGATATTGCTACCAACCTCCGCTGGCACCCTCCCACACGATCGTCTGCTAGCTGCTCGATTGTCCGCAAGTTGTAAGCTCGCCCGTAGTGCCATTTAGGCTAGGAATGGCCCTGATATAGATATTTAATATTTAAATATGATACTGTAGATGTGTATGTGTGTATATATATATATATATATATATAAAAATAACACACACACAGACATATATGATGACGTGTTATTTTAAACCTCATCTAAAGAACTCCCTCCCCTCAGTACGCTAATTGCCTGTTTGTTACTATGAAGTTCAGATAATGTTCTTTGAAACCCCAGTGCCCATTTCCTGTAGCGGTTATATAATTAGCACCTGCGCTAAGTTACAGCGTCAGGCTCTCTGGCCGGTTTCTAGCATTTTTCTAACCCTGAGAGTTTAACGCTGTGCTGCATTCATTGCTCGTGTAGGAGAGTCAGTCATGGATGTTATTATTTATTGAGAAGGCGGAGTTCAGGCCACTGTGACAGCCGACTAGTTGAACTCTAGCGCTAGAAACAGCTTCCGTAGTGTGGCCGCAGGCGGCGGCGGGAAGGTGGCGCGAATTCCCATGGGATCCGCGGCTTTGGAGTTGGGGGGAGGACTATAGAATGTTAAGGTGCGGCTCATTGTCAGGAAGCAAACATGGTGCCGCGCAATAAGCACGCTAAGCCAGCCTCGCTGTAACTTTCATTAACAGGTGCCTTGGCTTGTTAGCCCCTCCTCCTCTACCTGCTCGGACAACAGGCTTTGGACGGCGCTGAGCAATAGACTGTGGGAACAGCCGGTACCGTTTCCCCCAGTAAAGGGGTGGGGGGGGGAGACGTTCGACCCAAGTCGGTATCGGGACATGACATATAAGAGGACTAAACTACTGAGCGCTATGGCCGAGGAACTGTTTTGTAAAATTGTATCCATTGGGATTAAATGCGGGGAATGTGAGGACAGGTAAGAGGTACATTTTTCGCGGTTGTAACTTTCTCCTCTTACTTTATGCAGCGTTAATAAATACACAGATGCACAGACTTGGCGTTAACACAAACTTGCTGAGCACATCTGTGAATCACGGGAGCATGTGAATGGAACAATGGAAGTTGATAAAATCTAATTCACGTTCACTTAGTTATACAAGGTGTTTCCAAAACACAATATTTCTTTTTGACCATTTAAAAAAAAATAAAACCTTAAGTTGTTAACCTATTCATAACATGGTGGTTTACAGTGATAGATTAGTGAAAGCAACCATGGTTACCTTTATAGACTAATTTTAATGATTTCCAACCAGTGAAGGGAAGAAAAACACTGAAAATGATGCAAGTTTAATGCATTTACTATTGATGAGTGGTTAGGGTCCAGATTTCACTGGTTACATGTTAGGTGTGTAATGTAGATTGTGGCTATGTGAAAACACATTAATATTGCATATTATGCTCACACACAGCTATGCATAGTAACACTTTGACAACCACAGTTTAGTTTGTCAGCCCTACTTTTTGTTTAGTCCATTTATCACATAAAACAAAATCTATATGCAATCTATATTGCTCTTAATTGGTCAGACACATGCAATTTAGTAGCAGTATCTGCCACGTGCACAGAGGAGCTCTCTCATGTGATGTGAGCCTGCTGTTTTTAGGCCTCTTTCACACTGCCGTGTTTATTCTGTGTGCATGTTTCCGTTTTCTGTAGTATTAAAAAAGCATCATTGAAAAATATTAAATCGCGTCATGCAAGTGACGCGAGTTCACTGCTGTTTTAATTCAATTTTGGAAAATTCAAGAAAAATTAAGACCAACTAGTAGAAACTCACAAAAGCCATATGCTACAGATCAGTTGCAGTCATGCGTCTAAGCCACTTAATAGTCGAGCCTGCAGAACTGAGGATATTAAAGAACTAAAGGCTTGTTTTGTCAAGGGATAATTTGCAAGGGGGAGTGCAAACATATTTGCCAATACCACTTTTAAGAACCAAAGTTCTCTGTACTCTGCTAGAATCTTTAGTTTCTTCTCAGTTTTACCAAATGGAACAAGCGCAATAAGCAAAAAACTGATAACTATGTTCCCTTGTAAAACGAGCTTTTATTTCTACTTTACAGGTGTTTGCTTCTTAAATGAGGGTAGAGGTTCTTTTGTTGAATTTTAGAAAATCCAGTATTTATTTCGCTATATTGTCTTATTTAATTGAAAGATACGTCCTTAGTTTTAAGTCAGATTGTTTTGCATCAGTCCCTAATCAGTGCACATCTACAGAAGACAAGGCACATTGGGATTAGTACAAAAAATGGAGCTGTGGTGCTGAAAACGTCATAGGCAAGAATTAATAGTCTCTTAGGGCTACTGTCCTACCTGGGCATGTTCAGAAAACTTCTTGAATAAGGTTGAACATTTTATAGCCAGGTCTGCTTAACAGACTTTTAGAAATCAGGGAGTTGTCTCAGCTGAAAGACTTTAGTAAAAGATGCAAACTCCCTGCTTCATTTCTGGTCCAGTGCCCGACTTGAGTGTTGGGGCTAAAAGGACAACTTACATTTAAGTTCCTCCAATCAGATCCCTTAAATCATGATCTAGCAGGGATTTGGTTGGAGGAGCTATAATGTCAGTCATTATTTAGCTCCGTCCAACCCGACATGAGATTCAAGTCGGGCACCGGAGAAGAAAAGAAGCAGGATGTTTGCTTCTTCTACTACAGTCTTAGCTGAATGTTTTTAGCACTCCGTTATGACAACCTCGTGTGCCTTAAAGCATTTTTCTTTAGTTTATCAGGCGCATATTTGTCTTTGGTTCCAAGCTTGTTAGTTGAATAAATACCTGTTGGTTATGCATTTTGCAGTCCACTTTATAATGCTTTCTGTGGTATAACTGAAAATGCATTGCTGCTGGTACAGAATTTAGGCCCCAGCTAGTGTTTTGGTGTGTTAAGTGCAGCATGTCATGCAAATGTGGCATACATCCATCTTCCCACATTCTTATGGCCAGCTTTTTTTGGAGAAAAATGAAGAATTTTCAGAGAATTTGGAAAAGAAATGAGCAGCTGTGATTACACCAGTGTCATCCTGGTCTTAAAGGAATAGTTTGCTACTATAGTTACCTAACTTGCTTCCAGCTGTAGTAAATAGTAAAGTATTTAACATAAATAGGCTTGCTTATTTTTTAAACCATTGCAACTTTTTTAGAAGTACCTTTTATACAACAGCTTTGTTCTGAAGCAAGTTTCTTCCCGAGTTATAAATGTGTAGGAGGCGTTGCCTCTAATTGTTACCCAATCAAATGAAAGTTCAGTTTGCATTCCCAATCCCAATGTATGTTCTAGGTAAATGTCGGCAATGCAAACTGAACTGTGTAATTGTTTAATACAACGTGTATATCGGCAGTAAGCAGCTCTGTGTTCGCTGCTGTGGGAATCTAGCGTGCACAAGCAGGTATGCGCTTCTTTGTAAGCACTGAATTTTGAATACAGTGATGCACTGTAGAGTTGCCAGCAAAATGTTACCAGTACAAAGCGTCTTAGGTTAGAACAGCGGTTGGAAAAGTGTGGCTCGCGAGCCACATGCGGCTCTTTAGCAGCACTGTTGTGGCTTGCGGCACACTCCCTATCCCTGCCCCGTAGCCCCGCTCATGCCCTCTGCCAGTTCTGATTAGATGTTGGCAGGTCATGGGATCGGGAGCATTAGCTCCTCCCCCTTTGCAGCTCCAGATGAAGTAGACGTCAGTGGAGGAGGAAGGAGCGAAACAGCTCCCTCCAGAAGAAAGCTTGCCGGCCCCTGGTTTAGAAGAAGGAAGTACCTGATAGCAATACTGCTGAGGTCTGTATATAAGAAGTAAAAAAAAAAAAAAAAAAGCCTTATAAACAATATTAGTTAGGGTTTATTTTGGGCATTAATTAGGCTAATGAACAGACACTTTATGCTACTGCACTTATTACTCTCCTATCTGTTTCTGTAAATCTTCCTCCTATTTAGATTGTAAGCTCTATGGGTCAGGAACTGCCATCCTCTTGTTTCAATCATGGTCTGGCACTTAGTGATGTATTTTCTTGATTATATGCTTGTAACTTACTTTACTTGTTCTTATGCACTTTTCCCTTGTCTGTATTATAACTGTGTTGTTGAATTGTACAGTGCTGCGTAACCTTGTGGTGCTTTATAAATAAAAATATACATACATTATGTTAAAAACTTAGCCATTCATGCTAGACTTCTTTTAGGCTGGGTTCATACAAGCGCATTTATGCGCTGTGCTTTTAGAATAGCGCATAACAAAAATATACTGGCAAATTTAGGCCAGCGTTTCTTTAGGACATACTTTTCTATTGTACTTACCCAACGCAGTGTGAATGCTCCCTCAACATTCACAGCTTCTCCTATCTGCTCGTATTTGTCACATCCATACTCATGAAATACGTAGCAAGAAGCGTTTGCACGCTTACGTTCAACGCTAGTTTGGCCAGAGAAGGCAAGTGCTATAGGGATTTGTCACGCGCTTTTTTTTTTTGTTTTTTTTTAAAGCACAGCGTATATATGCGCTAGCGTTTTTACGCCAGTGTGAACCCAGCCATAAACTTGATGCTAAATTTCCACTCTAATACCCAGTTTTTTAACAATTTGCCCAGCTGGTTTCCATTGCCAAATGTCCAACTAAAAAAATATCCCCGAACACCAAATGTGTCTAATAACCTAGTTATTATGCCAAGACTTAAGTACGTCCGTTATAAATAAAATTTCTTAGTACATCCATTACAATACAAAGACTTCAGCATTACATTGTAATTGTATTGTGCACAGTACTTCCATTTGGGAAAATCAGAGACATTGGTATTTCTTGTGGCATAGCCAGTTGGACAGTAGGAGCCCTGCTGTCAACCCCATAATTCACCACTTTGATCTAGTACAGTAAAACTAGTGAGTTCAACTTGGTGTGCCTTGCTAAATTTTCTACTTCGATAGACTCCAACGCTTGATACATAGCTTAATCACCTGTGCGTATTTGAAGTGATGCAAGGAGCTCTGTTGCTTCCTAAACATCCGAATTGGTTGAAAATTTGCCACGTCGCAGAGTTTGAATACGCAAACATCGAGAAGTGATGAATTGACACTAATTCGGACCTTTACCCTATTGTTTTTATTTTTATAAGCCCCATAGTGCCTCTTTTGGTGCATGGTCTCTTTTAGACATCGATGTAACAAGACTAAAAAGTTGTCAGACCTACATGATAGAAATCAGGTTTGTTTTTTGTTTTTTTTTTAGCTCACAGAAGCCATTCACAAAAATTCCAAAAACATAACTTATAGGTATATTGTATATTTGTGTATTTTTATTTATAAAGGCCACAGGGTTACTCAGCACTGTACAATCTAGCAATACAATTATAATACAGAGAAGGGAAAAGTGCTAAACAAACAACAAGTGAAGTAAATTACAAGCATATAATCAAGAAAATACATCACTCTAAGTGCCAGGCTATGATTGAAACAAGAGGATGGAGGTCACTGCCCTGTAGAGCTTACAATCTAAATAGGAGGGAGACTTACACAAAGATAGAAGGGTAACAAGTGCAGTACCATAAAGTGATAGTTCATTTGGATATAAATGTCAATTAAATAAGGGGAATTCATTCTGGATCCAGAAAGAGCTGCACTATTAAGAATCCATTGGACTTATTTTTATTTTATACCATTGATATAGTTTTGTGCATTTTGTATATATTTTGTAACAGAGACTGGAAGAAACACCAAACAATCAATTAACACGGAGCGCCCTTTGAATAAGAATAAAAATCGAATGTATACGAATAGGTCGTGCGCTAAAGAACCCAAATAAAGGCCTACTATCCAGAGACCTCTTTTAAGCAAAAATGAAAAATAGAAACCAGAAAATGGGAGCGCAATAGTATAACAAACACAAATTGTGATAAATATCTTAGAAACTCCAATAATAAACAAATGTATAATCAATAATATTGAAACAGTCAAATGAATGAAGTTAAAGAATACAAAAAACATGTGCACTATAAGTGTGATAATACACAGCACACTGTGACAAATAAGAACAAACTAAAATATGGAGAGCAAACAATATAACAAACTATAGCAAAAAAATTTGTGCGATGCTACCAAAATACACTGTGCAAACGAAATGAGTCCCAAAAAATTCAATGAAGCGTGCTTTGCCAAAGTGAATGAAAAATACAGTGCATTAGTGAAAAACGTCTAAATGGACGTATAGAGAAGAACGGTGCTTCTCAACAGGTTGTGCAGATAATGTGAGGATCTGTGCCCCCCTAAGGGGAGAGAACTCACCAGATGTATATGGTGAAACAAGCCACTTATGAAAATGCGGTATCCCTGGTAAATTCTAAATTCATATTTTTCATTTTTGTATATATTTTGTATTTTCCTTTTCACTTTGTTCTAGTACCACCATTGTTTGTTCAATTAAATAAGGGCAGTGCGGTGGCTCAGTAGTTAACACTGCTGCCTTGCAGTGCTGAGGTCCTGAGTTCAATTGCACTCTGGACTTCATCTGCATGGAGTTTGTATGTTCTCCCTGCACCTGTGTGGGTTTCCTCCGGGCACTCCAGTTTCCTCCCACATTCCAAAAACATACATCTGTGTGTGTGACTGAATAGAGAAACTAGATTGTAAGCTCCATGGTACAGGGACTGATGTGAATGATGAATCTCTGTAAAGCGCTGCATAATATATCAGCCCAATACAAATACAATCCAATACCAACAAAAAAAAAAAATAGTAGCATAAATATAAAATTTAGGTAGAAGTAACTCAGTGTTATCTGTGGAAATAGTGATCTGTTTGTGGATACTATCTACTTTGCTTTTGAAGAATATTGCAAAGTCTTGGGGGAGTGAGGAGGGGTTAGTGTATCAGAGGGGGAAAGGACATAGAAGGGCGTTGAACGTAGCAAATAAGAGATGGGGATTAGTTTTGTTTTGGTTTTGTTTATGAGAGCGTTGTAATAGGTTTGTTTGACTGGGGAGAGAGAGGAGTTGAGACACGAAAGCAGAAACTTGTAATGCAGAAAATCTGCATGTGAATGGGATTTCCTCCACAGACGTTCTGCACTGCGTGTGCAGGATCTAATAAATCTGGTTTCTGCATTTAGCCAGGGGGGAGGATTGCGGATGTGAGCAGGCTAAGGCTGCAGGGGGGCAAACAAGTCATTAACAGTAGATAGGATAAAGTTATAGGAAGTGCCAAGAGCATCTGGATCAGAGGAGGGGGATATATGAGGAGAGGCTAGAGCAGAGGAGCGAGCCTGCGGGTCAACAGCACGCGTGTTGCGACTAAGGGCTTTAGGGGTTAGCAGAGGTGTAAGAGGAGAGTGCGAGATTGAAAAGTTTACAAGGTGGTGATCAGAAAGAGGGAAGGGAAAATATTTAGTAAAAACCAAATCTAAATAATGGCCATCTTTGTGGGTGGTAGAGTTGGTCTACTGTTGAAGGTCAAATGAGGTTAGATGGAGACGTGAAGGCCATGACAGAGGGGTCATCAATATGGCAGTTGAAGTCCCCCATAATCTGTGCAGGACTATCATTAGATAGAAAAAAGGAGAGCCAGGACTCAGATAGAAAAGAAGTAGGTGAGGAAGCAGAGGGCGGCCTGTATACAACAGCAACACGTAGAGGTAGGGGAAAGAAAAGTTGGACAGCATGTACCTCAAAGGAAAAAAAAAGAGAAGCAGGGAGGGACACTGATGAGTTTGAAGTGACAGTGGAAGGCAAGGAGTAGTCCAACTCCCACCGCGTCCCACCGAGTGTAGAATGTAAGAGGAGAGCCCTCCATGAGCCAATGAAGTCTCAGTAACAGCATCGTGAGGGGAGAGCCAGATTTCAATTAGCGCTAGGAGGTGGAGCAGAACAGATCATGAATTATTGTGGCTTTATTAGTCAAGGAGCAAGCATTTAGGAGGGAACAAGAGAAGGGAAGTCAGGAAGTTGGGACAGTGGGAATTAGATTAGCTGGGAAAGGTGCACGGGAAGGAAAGGGGGGTGCAGCAGAGTAAAGTGCCTTAAATGTCAAAAGGAGAACACTGTAAATGATTCAAGGAGCAGAGAGAGTGTGAAAGGCTGTCCCTTCTGGGGAGAGGGGGAGAGAATTCTGGCAGCAGAGTTTAGAATAGAGTGGAGCGGGGAGAGATAGGAAGCTGGAAGGCCAGATAGAAGAACATTGCAATAGTCCAAGCAGGATAGGACAAGAGCAAGAGTGTTAGCAGTGGAGCGAGAGAAGAAGGGCGGATCTTGGCAATGTTGTGAAAGAAAAATCGACAGGTTTTAGCAGTGTTGGAGATGTGTTTAGAGAAGGAGAGAGCAAAGTCAAGTCATCCCAAGGCAACGTACAGAGATTACAGGGGTTGATGATGGCATCATCAACTAGATCTTATTAAAGGTAGTGCTTATCAACACATGATGAACTGCTAATAATTTTCTATTGCTATAAACTGCTAAAGCCATGTGGTATGAAGCTGAAACTGCTAAAGCCATATGGTATGCAGCTGAAATGATTTCCACACAACTCACATGGGTTTTTTTTTTTGCATCAATATTCCTTTAATGCCAAAAATGTAAAAAATTTTTAGTGCAGTGCATATAATAAATACGTTCAGCTACGACTGTAGAGAATCTAGGGGAGACTGCAGTTTGTATCAAAGTCTTAAAACTCAGTTTGGGAGCAGTGAGGATATTATTGATGGTTATGTATAACTAAATAGGAAGAAGCCAGTAAAAATGCAGGTAGAATTATTCAGTATATGATTGCTTGATTCGTTATGCATTTTGCTTTAATGCTAGGTTTTCAGTCAACTTGTTTTGCTCACCTTTAAGATACAGGGAAAGTATGGAGAGGCAGAAGGGGACTACTTTCTAGGCATAGATTGACTTATTCATGAAAGTCCAAACAGTTGAGTAAAAGTTCAAATTCATTCATTCTCCACTTCCGATCTTTGCATATTCGGCATCTGCAGTATGGTGAATTCATGACTTCTTTGCATCACTATTGCATACACAGGTAATTCACCTATTCATCAAGTACCAGTCAGTAGTGAATTTGGCAAGGAGTATGGTGTTGCATTCAGCAGTTTTTACTATGCCAGAAGTGGCAAATTAATTGGCCGATGGCAGGGTTCCTACTGGCTGATTACTCCACGCCATGGAAGAGACTGCTACTGACTCGGTCGCTTCTTTGCGAAAAGAATCCTCTGTTTATGTTATAAGGAGTAGATCACGATTATTGGAGCATAACGACCCAAAGTGATGAGAATTCACTTAGTTAAATTCTCATTTTCATTAATAAGCCCCAGAGTGTTTTATGTCTTTGTAGCCTAAACTTTGTTACGCTTTACGCAATCTTTGTGTTTTTACTGTGTTTCTTAAACCTAACTATTATCGTATTTTTTGGCTTATAAGACCCCGAAAAATCATCTCAAAAGTCAGCGGTTATCTGGCCGGGTGCTACTAGGGGTAGGCAGCCGCCTAGGGCACTGCAGGAGGGGGGTGCTATCTGGGTGCTTGCCCCCCTCCTTTTCCCTGCCCCTACCTCTTTGCCTGGCACCGTCTGCTACAGTGCTCCTCTTTCCCGCTCCCGGCCCCCAGCAATGATGTAACTTCCTGTGATCAGTAGGAAGTTGAATCAATGCTGGAGAGAGGAACGCTGTAGCGCTAGAGAAGACGGAGCCGGGCCGGGGAAGAGGTAGGTAGGACCAGGGAAAGGGAGGGGGGAGTATCCCCAGATAGCCCCCCCTCATGCAGAGGGTAGGAGGGAGCAGGCAGCACAGTGGGGTGGGGGCAGATTTGAGTGGTAGGGGGTTGCAGGGCCACATAGCATTTTCATAATGATTGTGGCCTCCGCTGTCAAATCACCATAAATCACTAAAATGGTTTAAGCCATGTTAGTCCAGTTGAATAATTAAAAAGATGAGTACTGTGGTATGATATATTTTCTTTCTTCTCACCCACTCCCCCCCTTATTTAACTTGTTAGTGAGCTCTTGCCATCAACCACACTGTGTGCACTCCACACTATACTACCCTTATCATTTATCTACTTTGATTTTATTACATTAACACTTGCCCAAAGACTATTTGTCATTCAGTTTCTCAATGACTCACAGACTTTAAACATGTTACAAACTTTGTTTCCTTTAGCACTGCGCTGACCTGATGAACAGGGAATATCTCTTGAAAGCTTGTCTTAAACAATGAACTGTTGGTCCAAATAAAGTATCATATAATACCACAGTACTCATTGTTCTATTTAAAACACCATAAAAACATCATGATGACTGGTCCATTTGCTATCAATGGCGACTGCATCAAAAATCTCAATGCAGTTTAAAACCGCGGTCCCCAACCTTTTCTGGATTGGGGACCGGTTCCCTGACCCAAAAGAGTTGACGGACCACTGGGAGGGTGGGCAGGGCCAAACGCACACTGACGGCCACATGATGGTGACACACTTCATGTGCATGTGTCACCATCAGGCGTCCAAGTGCTGAGGAGTCCTCGGACCGGCATTTGGGGACCCCTGGTTTAAAAGGAAGTGGTAACCATGAGAAAATGTGTATTTTCACTTTGCACACTTCCCTTAAAAACAACAAACGTGTATAAACACCAAGTAGCGCTGATAACAATAAGTGCAAATAGGATTCCTCTTCAATTGTCTGCAGCTCCCAATCGCCCTTGTCTCTCCAGGC